>JADRCH010000276.1:2226616-2278215 GCA_019843965.1 Rhynchomys soricoides | reverse complement strand
AACAAGATAGATAAACCCTTAGCCAGACTTACCAGAGGGCACAGAGACAGTATCCAAATTAACAAAATTAGAAATGAAAATGGAGATATAACAACAGACTCTGAGAAAATTAAAAAAATCATCAGATCGTACTACAAAAGCCTATATGCAACAAAATTGGAAAATCTGGAGGAAATGGACAAGTTTCTAGACAGATACCAATTACCAAAGTTAAATCAGGATCAGATAAATCATCTAAACAGTCCCATAACTCCTAAAGAAATAGAAGCAGTCATTAAAAGTCTCCCAACCAAAAAAAGCCCAGGACCAGATGGGTTCAGTGCAGAATTCTATCAGACCTTCAAAGAAGACCTAATACCAATACTCTTCAAGCTATTCCACAAAATAGAAACAGAAGGAACACTACCCAATTCATTCTATGAGGCCACAGTTACACTGATACCAAAGCCCCACAAAGACCCAACAATAAAAGAAAACTTCAGACCAATTCCCCTTATGAATATCGATGCAAAAATACTCAATAAAATTCTTGCAGACCGAATCTAAGAACACATCAAGACAATCATTCACCATGATCAAGTAGGCTTCATCTCAGGGATGCAGGGATGGTTCAATATCCAGAAATCCATTAATGTAATCCACTACATAAACAAACTCAAAGAAAGAAACCACATGGTCATCTCGTTAGATGCTGAAAAAGCATTTGACAAAATTCAACATCCCTTCATGATAAAAGTCTTGGAAAGATCAGGAATTCAAGGAGCATACCTAAACTTAGTAAAAGCAGTATACAGCAAACCAGTGGCCAACATCAAACTAAATGGAGAGAAACTTGAAGCAATCCCACTAAAATCAGGGACTAGACAAGGCTGCCCTCTCTCTCCCTATCTATTCAACATAGTACTTGAAGTTCTAGCTAGAGCAATCAGGCAACAAAAGGAAATCAAAGGGATACAAATTGGAAAGGAAGAAGTCAAAATATCTCTATTTGCAGATGATATGATGGTATACTTAAGTGACCTGAAAAACTCCACCAGAGATCTGCTACAGCTGATAAACACCTTCAGCAAAGTGGCTGGATACAAAATTAACTCAAGCAAATCAGTAGCCTTCCTATACTCGAAAGATAAACAGGCTGAGAAAGAAATTAGGGAAATGACACCCTTCACAATAGTCACAAACAATATAAAATATCTTGGTGTGACTCTAACCAAACAAGTGAAAGATCTGTATGACAAGAACTTCAAGTCTCTGAAGAGAGAAATTGAAGAAGACCTCAGAAGATGGAAAGATCTCCCATGCTCATGGATTGGCAGGATTAACATAGTTAAAATGGCCATCCTGCCGAAAGCAATATACAGATTCAATGCTATCCCCATCAAAATCGCAACTTAATTCTTTGTAGACCTTAATTCTTTGTAGAAAGAGCAATTCTCAAATTCATATGGAATAACAAAAAACCCAGGATAGCAAAAACTGTCCTCAACAATAAAAGGTCTTCTGGGGGAATCAGCCTCCCTGACCTCAAGGTGTACTACAGAGCAGTAGTGATAAAAACTGCATGGTATTGGTACAGTGACAGGCAGGTTGATCAATGGAATAGAATCAAAGACCCAGAAATGAATCCACACATATATGGTCACTTGATCTTCGACAAAGGAGCTAAAACCATACAGTGGAAAAAAGACAGCATCTTCAACAAATGGTGCTGGATCAACTGGTGGTCTACATGTACAAGATTGCTAATTGATCCATTCCTATCTCCCTGCACAAAGCTCAAGTCCAAGTGGATCATTGACCTTCACATAAAACCAGATACACTGAATCTAATAGAAGAGAAAGTAAGGAAGAGTCTCGATCATTTGGGCACAGGGGAAATGTTCTTGAACAGAACACCAATGGCTTGTGCTCTAAGGTCAAGAATTGACAGATGGGACCTCATAAAATTACAAAGCTTCTGTAAGGCAAAGGACCCTGTAATTAGGGCAAAACAGCAACCTACAGATTGGGAAAAGATCTTTACCAATCCTACATCTGATAGGGGGCTAATATCTAATGTATACAAAGAACTCAAGAAGCTAGACTCCAGAGAGCCAAATAACCCTATCAAAAAATGGAGAAGTGAGCTAAACAGAATTCTCAACTGAGGAAACTTGAATGGCCGAGAAGCACTGAAAGAAATGTTCAACATCCTTAGTCATCAGGGAAACGCAAGTCAAAACAACCCTGAGATTCCACCTCATACCAGTCAGAATGGCTAAGATCAAAAACTCAGGTGACAGCAGATGTTGGCGAGGATGTGGAGAAAGAGGAACACTCCTCCATTGCTGGTGGGAATTCAAGTTCATACAACCTCCCTGGAAATCAGTTTGGCGGACCCTCAGAAAATTGGACATAATACTACCTGAGGACCCAGCTATTCTACTCCTGGGCATATACCCAGAAGATGCTCCAACATGTAATAAAAACACATGTTCCACTATGTTCATAGCAGCCATATTTATAATAGTCAGAAGCTGGAAACAACCCAGATGCCCCCACAGAGGAATGGATACAGTGGTACATTTACACATACTACTACATACTACACATACTACATACTACTCAGCTATTAAAAACAATTACCTCATGAAATTCGTAGACAAATGGATGGATCTTGAAAACATCATTCTGAGCCAGGTAACGCAGTCACAAAAGAATGAACATGGTATGTACTAACTGTTAAGAGGTTATTAGCCTAAAAGTTTGAAATACCCAGGAGTCACTTTGAGGGAACAGTAGTACAGAGTACGAGGTCCCATATGGAGGGCTTGGAGAAAAGACTGAAGGAGCTGAGGGAGTGTGCAGCCCCAGGGAGGTAGCAACACTGGCAACTGGCCTGACTCCTCATACTTCTGGAGACTGATCCACCAACTAAAGAATACACATGGAGGGACCCATAGTGCTGGCCACAAAGACTGCAGAGGAGGGTCTTGTTACCCGTCAGGGGGAGGAGAGGCCCTTGGGCCTGAGGGTGTTATATCCCCCAGTATACCAGAATGCCAAGGAAGGAAGATGAGAGTGGGTGGGGGGTGGGGTGGGGAGGTGGGTTGGAGAATATCCCCATAGAGGCAGGGGGAGGGCAGAGGGAATGGGGAGTTTCCAAAGGGGAGATCTGGAAAGGGGGAAACATTTGAAATGTAAATAAAATATGAAAAAAAAAAAACCCAAAATAAGTGTGTGCATGTGTGTGTGTGTGTGTGTGTGTGTGTGTGTGTGTGTGTGTGTGAGAGAGAGAGAGAGAGAGAGAGAGGGAGAGAGAAAGATGATGATAAACAGGTATGGCAACTCAGGAGATAACAATTACATTTTAAAGGGATTGACTTGTCCAGGTGTACCTGTGGGTTCTCACAGAACTAGTTGCTTGTTGTTCTTAGTTTTTGATCCTCTGCATATCTGGATCTGTAGGGATAAAATAGAAATAGAAATAGAAAGGAACTTATTTAGTAGCAGTGAGTGGACACCATATAAAACACCTGAAATTTGTAAGTAAAACACAGCTCCAGATTTTAAAATCCCACCTGAGTTCATCTTTGACATTCTAAGTAGAACAAATAAAAGCTGATGTTGTCTGCTGCTGCCCCTGACTAACAGAGTTGGGGACATGATGAATAGACTTTGGAAGTATTTAAAGTGCATTAGTTTACACTTCTTTGCATCCAGTTCTTTCTCTGACAAAAACCTTATTGTTAAGTAAGAGAATTTTAAAGCTCAGTATTTTCAAGAATTCTAATTGTTTATGCTCTTTAAAAAAAATAAATTGCATCCTTGCTTGTAAGCAAAGGTGGAAAATGTATGCAATATTTTCTTTCATGTTTTATCTTTTAATAGGAAGATTAGAATAATAGTACATTAACTGGCTTTCAGATTAACACTTTACATCACTATTTTTTAAAAAAACATATTACTTGCTCTGTCTTTTCTATACATAACTAAGTCACTTTTAACATTCTAAATTCACTGTTTTCCAGAGGCTCCCTTCATGCAGAATGAAACATTTCCCCCATTTATTCTGCTTAGTGGCTTCAGTTGTTCAAAGCAATTTGTCCAACGTTACACCTGAATCAGTGTGGTGAAAAGCTTGTATGTTACATTACTTTTTAAAATCCAAGACACAATACAACCTTTTCAGTTATTCAGGGGAAGCATTAACATATAACTAGACTAAATAATGTTACATATGATTGGGGAGAGATGCTGAGCGACACTCATTTGCATTTTCCTTTCCTTTTCTTCTTCCCTGGGACCTAAAATTTTTCTATTAGATAGGCTTTGTGTCTAGAAGTATGAGACCAGAATGCAAATACCTGACTAAGAGATCGAATGCAAAGCCATGGTCCTTTTATGGCTCTTCTTGTAGATGCCCTTCCATAACCTAGCAAGAACTTGGGAGTAATGGGAAATATTGGCAAGTGTTTATGAAAATAGAGGATGAAGGAAATTCCTGGTCTCCTTACCCTACTTACCTTACTCACAGTATGCATGAAGGGCTGTGGAGCTTTAAATGGCAACAGGAGGTAGATGTGTAACCGGGCCCCAGTCCTTAGCACAACTGACTCCACGTTGGAAGTACCATTCAGGCTGTAGAACTCAGAATGTAGACAGTAACACCTGCTAAAACAAAGATCTAATCCATCAAAGTGTATAGTTATGGGAAAGTCTCTAAATGTACTTAACCTTGTGTTTGGGCTTCTCAAGTTCTGCATCTGGCTAACTGTTCTTGTTAACTGAAGTATGTCAACCCCAGGACGTGTGAGGTTTTTGTGCTTAAAAGCTCACCCTGAGAAAGGCTCAGGACTACACTGTGACTCTGAATACTCAGTGTAGTTGCCAACTGGCTAATGAAGACTTTCAATTGTCTTAAACTCACGCCCAAGGAATCTTCTCTGGTAAATACGCAACAACATTTCTGGAAATCCTACCAAGATCCTCAGAGGCCAGTCTATATGACACTGGGGATCTCAGAGTCCTTTGGTTTGAGGAAGAATGTAGTCATCAGGCCTACAGGATACACAACCTGAGATCCAGGTCTCCAGGGATCCCTTTGATCAACTGCTACCTAATTCTTCAGATAGGTTTGACACCTCCACCCCAAAAGGAAACAAATTAGGTCACCTGGTCTGTCATCAGAGGTAAGTCTGCTTAAGGCACTTTCTGTTTAGCTAGATAGGAGAGGTTAGATGCAGCTGCTGATCCAGTGTCCCGGATCCATATAAGATATCATTGGATAACCTGTCTTTTCAAGTATATGAATGTGTGATGGCCACTCCTGGCCTTTATCCTGTCTCTGTGTGTCTTCCTGTATGTTTGCTGTCATTTCTGTTTCCTGTTTTGACAGAAAAATGTTATAAAAGTTAGAAAAATTTGAAGGTATAAGTTCATCCCAGTTGCTGGAGGTAGCTCAGAGTGATTAACAACAGAAAATTAAAATTAATTGCGACAAGACCTTTTGCATAAACTGAAAGTTACCATCACCTTCTTTGATGATGAAACACAGACTCTAGATACCCAGCAAAATTTGGAGATCTTATTCTCTGACAGAAGAATCCCCCCAACCCCCAGGAACAGCACAACACCAAACTCCTATAATTGTTCAATTAGCCAGTTCAGCTGTCCCTGTCCAGATTAAACAATACCCAGTGACCCTGGAAAGAAAAGGGGACAGTGTAGTCTATATTGTTTGGCTTAAAGAGACAAGCATTCTGGTACCCTGCCCATCTCTTTATGGAATATGCCTTTCCTGCCTATGAAGAAATCTGGGACTTCTGATTCTCAAGAATCTAATTCTTTGAGAGAAACAGATGTTAATTGTCTTGAACTTGAAAGATGCATTCTTCAGTATCCCATTGGCAGAGGTGAATCAACCATCTTTGCTTTTAAATGAACAGACCCAGTGGGAGATTGTTGTGGGCAGCATACCTGGACCAGGTTGCCCTTGTATTTAAGACAGCAAATGCAGATTTGATGTCCTTTCATCAGAGGTTTCTTGGAAAAAAATAGACTTAAAAAGGGCCGCCAGGGGACTGCTGCAAGAATTACAGACCTTGGGCTACTGAATGTCAACTAAGAAAGCCCAACTTGGTAAAAGTCAACCTGTCTTGGCTACCAGCTAAAGGGAGTCTAGAGGAGCTTGTCTCAGAATCAGATTGCTGCCCTACTTCACATCCCAACCCCAAAGAATAAGAGATGAGTTCAAGAGTTCCTGTGCTCAGTGAATATTGCTCCCTCTGGACATCAGAGTTTGTGGAAATATCAAGAACTCTATAAATTAGCACACGGGTGTACTGGGTAGAAGGGGAAGCAGGCACTAAGCCCACAGTCTAGAGTGAGCCTGAACAGAAGGCATTTGAAACTTTAAAAATAGCTCTGAGTTCAGCTCCAGCCCCAGAACTCCCAGGTGTCTCAAAACCTTCTAATTTGTTTGTCTGTGACACAGAAGTCAACAGGGGTTTTGATCCAAACTTTTGGGCCATGGACATACCTGTCCCAACAACTGGACCCTTTACTTTCGATTGACTTAAACCCATTTCAAAACTGTCTTCTCTGGTGTCTATCCCACAACAATAACTAGAGACAGAGAATCTGATTTAAGTCACTGATAGAAGAGTCAGGGCTTTTGTTCTTTCTGGCTGTTTGATTCTTTCTGACACTCTTTGCAGCAGGTTTTGTTCCATTTCTCAGGCTGTCCTGTCTAACTAGATCACAGCCTCATGATTTTCTTCTGGTGTTCAAGATTCAGCTAAAGGGCTCCTTACTGCAGGCCTCCTTTCCTGGCTTTGATCCCTGTCCTCTCATCTTTGATTGGTTAAGAGCTCCCTCACGCCAATCAATATAAAGGCTCTTATGATGTCTCTTAATGGAGTCTGAACTCCTTAATACTAAAGCCCTGTATTCTTCCTTAAAGGTCTGGCATAGGTTTTCAACACATGTATAGCATATGCATTGCAGTATTGTTCTGTCCCTCTCTCACTCCTATATATGAAGCCGAACATTCCTAGACTATTCTATTTAAATATCCACAATAGTTTATTTTCGAGATAGTTCTCTGTTTTAAATTTCTAGCCATCAAGGGCCTTTTACTCCTTTAGCTGTGTAAAGGTTAGCAGTTTTTCAGAAGTCTGCCTTTGGCTTGCTTTTCTTCTCATTTTACACCCACTCTCCTTAGTTGGTTTTCTTCATACATACAGCATCGACTATCCACAATGCTGAAAGACTTCCAAATATCCCTGACAAATTTAGAAGGAGGAGGAGGAGGAGGAGGAGGAGGAGGAGGAGGAGGAGGAGGAGGAGGAGGAGGAGAAACTTGTCTTTCTAAGGGTCCAGCTGGAAATTTTTGAATCCCTCCACTGTCTCCCACATCCAGTATATCATTCCTAACTGACAGATAGAAACAGAAAGTGAGCAATTTCCTTCTCTTGCCCTCACTTCTAGAGAAATGGACTAGTTGAAGAGATGGCCTATGAGTATTTCTTCATAGAGGTTTAGGCTCAGAAGCATAGGAACACATCACTGCTCTGTAGGGAACTCATATGTCAGTGCTGAGATCCTTTCTTTCCAGAATGTGTCCTCCTTTCTCACAGTCGCCACCACAAGCCAGCCATGTAACTCTTTTCCTACTCCCACACATCCCCCTTTCCTTGCTTTATCTTCTTATCCCCATTCCCAGAGCATGGGTGGGTATTTCCATATTTGGGGGGAAGCACTATATTTAGGGGTGGGCTATCATTCCACCTGACTCAGAATTTGAAAGCTCAGGCATGAGAGTGATCTGGCTGCCACTGTATAGATTGCCAGGTTTGAGCTAGCTGAACTGGTTGGCTAAGCCTGTGTTCCTGACCTCCCTGGATGTGTCATGTGCATCGTTTCTGGAGCTACACTCAGGTGTAGAACATGATCTTCTTCATTAGAGGAGGACATTCTTCAGTCAGGGGTATGGGGGAATCTTTGTTCTCCCACTTTACCCTCTAAACAGCTGGGAAGATTTTGAAGACCTAAATAGCTTAGTTAAGGGAACTTTTCTGGAAAACAAGTACTTTGTAAGATCTCCCAACTGGTTTTTCACTAAAAAACAAAAACAAACAAACAACTTCAGACAGGAAGAGGAAGGGCCATTTGACCTTGATTTGATTTCTGCATATTTGCATATGTACTTACTCTAGGAGCTATGTGGGGATATAGATGGATGAAATCAGTATTCCATTAACTGTGACTTCATAGTCAATATAATCTTTAAGTAACTTTACATTAAATTAATTTATTTTGTGTTTACATGCTTGTGCAGGAGTGTGTGTGTGTGTGTGTGTGTGCTCGAAGATGCATGTGTACATATATGTGCATGTAGGTATGTACATGTGGAAGCCATAGGTTGACTTTGGGTATCTTCTTCAACCATTCTCTCTACCTTATTTGTTTGAGGAAGAATCTCTCCCTGAGCATTGAGCTCACTCATTCAGCTGGACTGTCTGGTAGCAAGCCTGAAGGATCTTCTTGTTTCTGGGATATAGAAGTTATTCCAATTCTGGGATAAGGCATCACAGGTATATGACATAACATTTGGCTTTTTGTGTTGTGTTTTTTGTTTGTTTGGTTTTTTTTTTTTTTTTTGGACTTGAGATTGAATTAAGTCCTCGTGAGTGTTCTTGTTCAGCAGACACTTCATTTACTTGAGCTATGCCTTTGCCTCTATTTTTTTTAAACTTTTAATTGCCACATAATAAGTGCACATATTTATGTGGTACACTGTAATATATTAATGCATATATACTATGTCTAATGATCAGATCAGGGTAACTAATAGATCCATTATCATAAATATTCTTTTGGTTGAGAACATTCAAAAGTGTCTCTACTTGTTTTGTTTGCTTTTGCTTTGTTGTATTGTTGTTATTGTTTTATTTTAGACAGAGTCTCACAAGGTAACTCTGGTTGGTCTGGAAGCAGAAATGTTAACCAGGCTGGCCTTGAACTTGCAGATATCCACCTGTCTCTGCCTTCTCAGGTTCTCAAGTTAAAAGCATGTTACATCATGCCCAGCTTCTACTGGCTTTTGGAAATATAAATTGGCTTTTCTCAACCACAGGCATTCTCTTATGCTGTTTACTTTTCTCACTAAATGACAAAATACCTATGAGACAAAAAATTACAGAAGAAAGGGCTTCCTTGGCTCATGGCTTCCACAGTACAGTCCATAATGGCCAGGAGGGTAAGCAAATGCTCTTAACTGCTGAGCCATCTCTCCAGCACAACTTTTCTGCTAGTAACTTGTGTTTTGTCCCATCAATGAAGAAAATAACTAATATATCATTCTATTCTTTCTATTATATAACTAACATATAATAAAACTAATATATTCATTCTATTCTATATGACCTACTGCCTCCTCCATTTTTAATTTACAATATCTTCTCCCTAAGAAAACAAACTCCAGATAGAAATAATTTAATATAAGAAAAGAGTCTTGTCTGACAAGGCACTTCCACCCTTACTGGTGGAAATTGAGGATATGATACCAGTCTTGATCTGGAGTGTTCAGCTTCTTGTCACTTTTGACCATGGTCCTTAAAGCCTCTACTTAGGAAGAATCAGCACTGATTCCAGAACAGACCCAAGCTTCATGCTGCTGAGTCATGGAATTCAGGGACTGCATTTACACACCACCAAGACCATGCATAAAAAAGG
The DNA here is from genome assembly GCA_019843965.1 of Rhynchomys soricoides. Lineage (NCBI taxonomy): Eukaryota > Metazoa > Chordata > Mammalia > Rodentia > Muridae > Rhynchomys > Rhynchomys soricoides. Next base: position 2,268,498 of record JADRCH010000276.1, on the reverse strand, counting down.
TGAAGATGATGCTAAAGGAGATAAGGTGAAGGATGAGACAGAGAATTTCCTCAAGGTTGTCTGCTAAACCTGTTCTTCCAAACCCAGAGCCAAAGTCTCAGATGACCTCTGCAAAGAAGGGGAAATGGGGGAAAGCTGATACTGGGAGACTGCATAATCCTGCAAAATATAGAGAGGCCAAATCAGACCAGGCTAAGAAACCTGAAGGTGTGAGAGATACCAAGTGAAGTGTGAGCATTCTCAATAACTGTCTTCTCATACCTATGCAGATTGTAGAATTTTGTTTTACTTTTTAAAACACTATGTTGTTAGCACAGAGAATATTTCCTTGTTTTGGGGAGAGGGGCAAACAAAATGTCTTACAAGCTGGGTTGATAAGGGGAAACCACCTTTCCCTGCTGATTTTGAAAGACTCCTCTTGGATCCCAGGAGAGACGTACTGGTGTTGACATATGTGGCCACCATGGCACAAAATGTCTTGGGGTGTAGGGAAAATAAGTTCATTTTTGTATTCCCTTTCCCCTCTATCAGATAATCAACTCACTTAAAGAAAGAGACCCATTGGGACCTGCCCTCCTACATTTGGTTTTACCAGTCTTATGAGCAATCAAGACTTTCCAGTGACATCATTGCAGTGACTGAAATTCCGGTTTGGCTTGTGAAAAGCTGTTAACATCCTTAATGTTAAATGCCACTCCTCCTTCTGAACTCTCCTGTGTTAAAGCAGCAAAGGAAGATTTCATTGGATTTATAGCAGTTTTGATCTTAGTGGTCCATTCAATAAGAGAGTTTGGAAGACCTTGTATACTGTTAATGATTGGTTGCTCAGGTCTTGCCTGAAATACCATGACTGATTGTGAAAAGTATCTTTAATAAAGTGGGGTAGAGTTTAGCTTGGGAAAAAATACCTCTATCTAGAGGAATTGGCAAGATTTTCCCCTGAAATTATTATTTTTAAAATACAATCTTTTGTTGAACCTTGCAGAACCTCACAGTACAACATTACCTCAGGACCAAATTCTCAGCCCTGACAACTATTCCCTTAGATTCTTTGGGCCTCCTGATTTAGAACAAAAAATAACACAAAACAAAATAAAAGAACAACACTGCCTTCCATAGAATCCAGTTTATAGGATTCATTTGGGAGGGCTTTTCAGAAAACTCTCTTGTAAGATTTGCCAGAGACCTTTGACTTTGAGCAGATAGTCCGAAATGGTAGAGGTCTCTTTTTAGGTGAATTTTGGAAAGTTTCAGATTTTTCTGTTGAAATAATTTATTTTTTGTCCTAGGTTATGTCCTTTTGCATGAAATCAAATTCAGGAGACCTAAAAAGATTGTTCAGATAGAAAATCCTAAAAGAATTTCCAGGGAGGTGTGTCTTCCAAATTCATGGATACAAGGACCCAAGATGGATATTGGACAAGTGTCTAACCCTGTGTTCATATCCTATGGGCCTTCCACTCTCACACAATGGAAGGCTTCAGGACAATAAAGAAGGAGCTACAACATGGGACAGAGCTAATAAAATCTCATTGACTAATCTAAGCTGAGAACCCGGTTTAAATGAATACTTACTGCATAATTAAATTTATGTGAAGTTAAAAACAAATCAGCTCAAATAATCTACAGAGATAGAGGTTGGAACCACAGTGCTGAGAATATCTTTTTTTTTTTTTAAGATTTATTTATTTTTATGAATATAGTGTTGCTGTATTTATACACACCAGAAGAAGGCATTAGACTCATTATAAATGGTTGTGAGCCACCATATGGTTGCTGGGAATCGAACTCAGGACCTCTGGAAGAGCAATCAGTGCTCATAACTGCTGAGTCATCTCTCCAGCCCTTGAGAATATCTTCTATGTGATCTATGTGTTTTTAAGAGGTGTGTACATGTATGGAACTCTCTGAACTGAGTCTTCGATCTATATATTCTGCTATATAGTCCATGCATGCTGATCTGAATACTGAGAAGACATTGAGTGTGACTTAGAGATCTTATCTCAGTTCCATCTTATCTCAGGAGGCAGCATTTATGCCTTCATGCTGCGTGGACACTTAGCTTTCTCTATACTCTGTAACGCGCTTGCCAGCAAGGCTCTCTGGTTCACCTGTATTTCTTTATAGCCTAGCCCAAAGCTTCCGTAGAAAAGTGATTCAATGTATGTGTTCAATGATGACAAATGTAATTTAGACTCCCAACCATGTATGCCACCTTTTCTTACACAGTCAGCAGGAAAATAATAAATAGGCACAAATTTGCATAACTCTCACCACTTGTCAAAGTTTCAGATGGAAGAAAATGTGACAAATTCTCCCACCTGCACTGATTCAAGTTTAAACTAAAAGTTCTTAAGATCGAAGATTCTAACTTACATAAATGCTTTGTAAATCTTTAAACCTCTGGCACAGTGATCAAAGAGGCTTGTTCTCTAAATCTGGGAAGGGGCCCAGATCTCTATAGTTAAGCTCACCATAACAAATGTCAGCTTTTTTAACTCTTACATAGAAGTGAAAATGTGTGGTACCTGTTTTTGGGTGCTTGATATATTTAATTCATTTAACATATGTGTCAGTTAATACTATCTTGACATAGCCTAGAATCACCTGAAAAAATGAGTTTCAATTGAGTAATTATTTATCAGGTTAGACTATGGATATGCTTATAAGACATTATCTTGATTGCCTTAATGGATATAAAAGTGGCTGCCTCCCTCTATGTTCTGTGTTTTCTAGATTGTTGATCCTGGGTCATCAAACACAGCTTGCTGTACTTCCTTGGCTAGGAATGAGATTTGTGGTTAGAGGTAATACTGTGTGAAAGATCAAGCAATCCTGCCTTGATTTCTCTCAATGATCAACTGTGACTTAGAAGTTCAAGATGACATAGACTTCCCTCCCCCAAGTTGCACACAAAGGAAGTCTGAACAGCATGTTATCACCTAGGCCTTCAATGCTGCTGAAAATAGCAGAATTCAATAGATAAATGATAGTTTATTCTACAGACACACCAGATTTTCTTCTATCAATGAACATATAAGTGATTACAACTGTTGAGTTGTTCAATATTATTTTTAGTCCCCCCCTCACATTCCATCTTCTATTTGATTCTATATCTTTGTTTCTGTGGTAGATTACCCAATGATCACAATTTGATTAGCATTGCATCAACAAGTGCAATCTATTTCTCTACTCCTTTTAAATCTGACTTTAGGACTTGATTTGGCTCACAGAATGACATTGGTATGACAACGTGTGAGTTATGAGGTAGGCGAAAGAGGTCTTGAACGTTCCATTTTCTCTTACAGTTTTATCCCTACCATGTTAATAACTTCTGGTTAGTCAACTAGAGGATGATAAACCATGGGGACTGGTGTTGTGCCATCTTAGTCAACTTATTAGAGAGCCAGCTGGCTAAAAATATATGAACCAGTATGTTGAACTCAATTGAGATAGCCAGGTCAGTAAAATCCCAGTGAAAACCATGCCACAATGTTGGCCCACCGAATCTTAATAACTTGGAGTTTCTTCACTTTAATTATGATTGCTGTTTGGACAAAATGTTTTTTTTTTTTTGATTGCTATCTTTGGCAGTTTGTGATATTGAGAAGCATCTTTGGATTTAATCACTTTATGCTTGTAGCACTATCACCTATAAACTATGACAAATAAAAATGACTTCAGACATTGTAAAATGCTGTCCTTCACTCAAATGGCTGAAGATAAATAACTTCAGCTCATGGGAGTTGTTTAAACTTCAAAGCTGTCTATGCATGGGGTGTAGGAGTCTAATTGTGCAGTTTCTTCTTTTACCTAGTCATGTTCCTGTTGTCTTAGGTTTTATAACTTTTTCTGAACTCAATTGCTGCCAACTGTTTAGCTAAGTTTCCTACTTCCTGTGGCCACTTTAACCCATCCCACACACTTCCATCAGTTGTTAAACAAATAAACACAAAAACACAAATCTGATCTTATAGTCTCATGTTAAGTACACATCAGTGGCGTCTCATTGCTTACTCTGCAAGATTCCAAACTGCCTGCATAAGAGGCCGTTCATTATCTAGCTTCCAACACAAGCCTCTTGAGGAAGTTTGTGTGTGCTTTTATAAAACATTTTGTGAAATTTAAAAATTTATAGAAATAGGTCCAGATATACTGTAACTTTTATTTTCTTGAGCATTCAGTGTGCTGTTTGACCTTAATTTATTTCTGTTTGATAAAACACATTCTTCTTTTGGAAATAAGCACTTCTTCACTGTGTGCAAGATTAATAGATCTATTAATAAAGCATCTTGACCTTCCCTAGCTAAGGGATGGGAACTTGATTAAAAGTAGGTTAATCAGCATCTCCTCTGAGGTGAACCTGATTGAACTGCACGATACAAATCTGTATGAGCAGAGTTTCCTCATCTTAAGACATACAGGTTACTCCTACACTGTATTTTCCTCCCTGATTCACTGTTTTCCCTTATTTTCAAGACTCTCACAGTCTGCTCTGCCTGGGTCTGTGATCTTATATCCTTTCTTTTTCTAACATTATTTATATATTTTTTGTTACTTGCAAACAATCCTAATTGTTTTTTTCTGCCTAAATCCATTTTATCACTATAAGAAAATTAAAACAGGAGTAAAATAACAGTGGCTAACCATAGCTGATGTACTTTCATGCCAGGAGGAACACTGACTACTCATGTTAGCCTTCTATCTAAATTAGTTTATATTTCTCTGAAGTGTGTTCTAAATGAGAATTTATTAAAATCTATTCCTGATCCGAAGAAAAGATAGAAAGTCACAAAATCAACTATCCAATTTTTAAATACAGTTGGCAAATTCTCTGAGACCTTTTTGGGAAAAAAGTAGTAGCTGGTTAATGATTTTAATAGCTGAATCTGCCATTGTGAAACTCTGTATTTACCCTACTGATGAAAGCTCCTTGAAAGTTATTTTCTAATAATGTGTATTTCCTAAAACTACCTTTTACCTTTACTAAAAAATATGAACTCAAATTATTTGTGGTTATTTTTTAATCTACTGTTGAATAAATCACTGTGTATTTTCTGAAACAATTTATAAAAATCTCATATATAATTGAGAACTGATTTTGTGTGTACATATATATGTTGAAAATACAATTTTTAATTTTTTATTTATGTATGGAGTCTTTGCACAGAAAATCTGACTATACAGATTCATTCAGGAGGAACCATCTGTTTTGATATATGTAATTGTTTTTTACTGCATTTTACAATTAACAAATGCAATCATAGGGATATGTATGCGCACATACACACACACACACACACATTTGAATGAGCAATCACCGTAGGCTCAGATTACTTGAACGATGGATCCTTGGTTGGTGATATTTGGGAGGTTATGGGATCTTTAAAAGGGGGAGCCTTGATCAAGTAACTGTATCACTGAGGGAAGAATTTGGAAGTTTATGGTCCCTCCTCCAGTTTCCTTTCTCTGTTTTCTGTATGCCTGTGGCTGGAAATGTGGTCTCTCAACTTCCTGCTCATGCCACAATGCCTGTCACTTTGCTGCCATCCCCTCACCACCATAATAGACTCTTCTCTCTGGTACCATATGCTAAACTAAGTGCTTTCATCTGTAAATTGCTTTGGCTCACTGTACTTTATCAAAACAACAGGAAGCTAACTCGTATACTACATATATGTGAATTCTCTCTCTCACACCTCCTTAGGTACTCTAAGTACTAACAAACTTTATCCATTTATTCCAAACGTGGGTCATTAGGTAGTTTAGACATTGTTATTTGATACCATTTCAAGTTTATAATCATATACATAAGCAAAGATAATATGAGTAAGCTTTTCCTTTAATTATGATATTTTATTAATTTTCTTAGGTTTTTTGAGAGACATGAGATGTCTTTCAACATAGTTGCCAGTGCTATTGATCTATCCTCTGACCTAGCACCTGGGTACATACCTAGCCTCGTTGTAGTATATGGGCTACATGACTGTTTTTAAATAGTAAGTTGTAAGTAGATACAACATGCATTATTTATAGAACAATAATATAATAGCTAGTATAAAATTTTCAGAATTCTTTTTTGCTTCAAATTAACCTTTGAAATCCTGAATATTCCCTCAGGAAATAGTATGATCTGGGTATGTAAACTGAAAAAAGAAACAATCTTGTGAGCTTGTTTTAGGTTGTTGAGACAGCCTTATTCTGAAATTCAGGCTGGCATAAAATTTACTTAACTATCAGAGCTGGCCACAAACTCACAGAAATACTTCTGACTTAGTCTCCTAAGTGTTGAGCATAGAGATGTGAGCCATCACACCAGGCAAGTTTTTATTTTAATCCAACAAGATGGTGTCTTTATTGAAACAAAATATCCCCTTTCCTTTCTTATGACTTCTAGATTGCTGCTAAGTTTTCCTTCCAGAGTCTAGTTTTTCCTCCTACTTTTAAGCCGTGCTGGACATGCATAAAGAAACACTTAAAGTCCTATTGCTCCTCTTGCTGACATCTGACATCTTCAACTTGGCCCCTTATAGCTTTGTTGAATGCACACGTAACTGTTCCTTCTCTCTTTTTATCTCTTTAACTGCCTTTCAAAGGCTTGAAAATGTCTTCAACAGTCCTAACCATCTGAAACCTTCCTAAAAGTTAGAATAGAAAAACTCCTGCCCTTACTATCTACCACATTTTTCATTAGCATTTAAACTCTTTTCCTTTCACCTACCCAACACATGTTTTTAATATCCTGGCCCGCTTTGTATCTTCTGGGCACAGAGAGGGAGAAGATAAACTTTGACCCCAGTGTTTAGTGAGCAGTTTTCTTCATTCAGCCTTTGTCTTTCTAAAGTGGCTCCTAAGCAAGAGCTATTATTTTGACTTTGATGTCCAACATCCTCTTCCTGGAAGAGAAAGAAGTAACATGGGGTCAGAAATGAGGATGTGATACATATTTGACCCTAACATTTTCTACCTGTAGCAAAAAATATGTCCTGAGTTTTAGCAAAATTCTCTTAGGGCTGGCCCTCATGGTAACACACTTGGATTGCATTTATGACATTTGGAATGCAGTTGCATGATAAATCCTGAAATTCCAGAGGGCTTATATATTTGCACCTTGACAAGAATTTCAAGAAAGCCCCTTTCTTCTACTTTTTCCATTTAACTTGAGTTGAGTGGCCCAGCAGCGACTAAAGAAGGAATCCAGCAGAAGGGAAGCAGAGTAGGGTGTGGTCTGTGGTAGATGAGGAAGGAATCAGATTGGAACAGTTTGCACCCTGCTGCTCTCACTGGCCACAAGGGAAGCACTGAGGGTTTTGTGATTTTGAAAACTCGAAATGTAAGGATTTAAAATTTTTCTTTTTCATTCTGGGGGAAAGCACATTTCTCTGAGAGTTTTATCCTTTCCTTCATGATTGTCTGGTAAGAAAAAGGAGAGTATATAAATATCGTGGGACAGTTTGTTTCTTCCTGATTGGCTGAAATGCTAGGAATACTGCAGTGAAAAACCTTTCTGAATAGCCATGACATTCAGGACCTTGGATGCCTCAATTGTTTCCTACTTATTATAGAATATATCTCAATCTAATCTCTTGTGTACTTCTGAAAGACAGGAGATTCTATTTGTTCTTTAATGTTTTGATATAAAGTTTCTCAACAGAACCTCTCATTTCACAGAAGACTTAGAACTTCTGGCTGCTGAAGTACACACAAGTGCTTGGTACTGGGTCTGATTTTCTTTCCGTAAGATTTGGTGTTGTTTTTGTTGTTTAACTGGAATTTCATACAGGTATAAAAGAAATAATAAGTGAAACTATTTTGTTTCGAAAAAGAACAGTGTTTCTAAACCAAATTCCAAACACCCCCTCCTCCATCTTGAGCTTAGATACTCTTTTATAGTACATAGGCAATAGAACACACTAGAAGTAATAGCCACGCCACACAAATTTTGAGGTACTTACTTTCTTCCTTTTTCCTGCTTAAGTAACCTTAGATGAGCTGCATCCAAGCCCCAGTTTCTTCTTTTAAAAAATTAACTTTAAAAATAAAATTCTTATTTAATCCTTGAAATTTCTTATGTGTGTAAAATGAATTTTGATCTTATTCACACACATCCCCAGCTTTACAAAGGAACCCCTAGCATGGCTCACTCCAAATTCATGTTCTTTCCTTATAAAAAATAAAATAAATAACCTATTCAGCCCAATTAATATGACTGTGTAGGTATGTATGATGCATCAAACAAGGTATGGGCCAGCTCCCTTTCTCAACAGCTGTCAGTTGTTAGTAGCTCCTCATCTAGAGATGAGGCTAAGCTTCTTTATTGTTAAATGGAGATAATTACTGTTATTTTTGTTTGTTTGTTTCTCAAGACAGGGTTTCTCTGTATAGCCCTGGCTGTCCTGGAACTCACTGTGTAGACCAGGCTGGCCTCGAACTCAGAAATCCGCCTGCCTCGGTCTCCTGAGTGCTGGGATTAAAGGCATGCACCACCTCTGCTGGTCAATTACTGTTATCTTGCCTAGTTACTGTAAGATTGAATTGGACAAACAAGGCAGAGCATAAGCTAAGCCAAGAGAGTCTATTTCCTCTCCACCATGAGGCCTAACCTAACACAACAGTCCAGAGTTGAAGTTTTCCTTATTTCTTTTGGTTGCCCCAGATAAGCCCAGGTTTCATGTATGATTATTTTCTCATTAATATTCACTGATTTAGTGAAGTAAACTGCTAAATATACTGTGTATTTCATGTTTATCAAGTTGTCATTAATGGTAACATCTTACTTTATTTAAAAAAAAAAAAACTGATGCAACTAACTATTGTCTCAGCTTTCAAAGTTGACTGTTGTAGTAGTGCTAGTCCATAACTCATAAAGGGTTTTCAGTACATCTTTTCCAGTTTTCTAATGCATTTGGTATTTCTTTGGTTTAGATGTTATTTCATTTTATGTGTTTTGTCTGCATGTATGTCTGTGCACCATATGTGATCCTAGTCCCTGAGGAGGGCCAGAAGATGGTGTTGGATTCCTTGAAACTGGAGTTATGATGGTCATGAGCCACCTTCTCTGGGTGCTTATAATTGAACTTGGGTTTCTGGAAGAGCAGTCAGTACTCTTCACTGATGAGACATCTCTCCAGACACACACTTGGTATTTCTAGTACATTTTGTATTTGCTTTGAATTATTTTTAAAAATGTATAACCAGCTCCGAGAGAGTTCATATATTGTTACCTCATGTGTTTCCATGTTCTTGAATGGAAAAATGATCAAGAGAAATAAGAAATAATAGCTTAATGTACTACTTTGTCTACAAACTAGTTTAATGAAAAACGAGAGCTGATATTCAATACCTGTTATTTGGGTTTTCATTCTGTACTTTGGACTAGTAGATTTGGAAAAGGGAAGATATTTCTCTCTCATTTTCTTCACTCTTTTGCCTTCTTTTTACCAAGATTTAATATTTGGTTTTATTATGTCTTTGCAATACATATGTAACCCCTGTGTGTTCATTATTTTCTAATAGTTTCATATTTTTAAAAGATATATTTTTATTTATGTGTAATTGTGTGAATTCAGGATGAGAGAATATGTGAACCATGCATGCATGAGCTTGCTTCATTGTCAAGACTGGCTTTGAACTTATTTCTCAGACTCCATCAGCCTGTCTTGGCTACAAGTCTAGTTCAAGTACAACCTGCATTATATGGATTCTTGCCTAAAACAAAACAAAAGAAAAGAAAGTGGATCCAGTGAGTAGATTTAGCATTTCTTAGACTGATTTGTTCAGTCACAGGTTAACTTTTGAGAAGCTTGATCCTGCTAAAATCAGGGACAGACCAAAACAGTTCACTAAAATAACCCAAAACAGTTACTCTAATCTTTGTCAGCATTTACTTTCTGGAGATTTACTAAATGAACACTCTGTGATGTTCTTCCACTGCACCCTTCAGTCCAGGGTAAGCACATATATCAGGCAGGCTTGGATTGATATTGTGTGCCATGGTGACTACAATGAGGAATAAAATACCTCTTACATGTGATGTACATGCCAAAGAAGGTAAAGGTATGACTAGCTAAGAGAACAGGGAAAGTGAATGAGATGAATGTAACTTAGGTTAGAATAAAGTTTGTGGTTAGTCATATGGAAAATGATAGTTGTTTGTAACTGAAATGAAGTTTCCATTCAGCATCTACTACTAAATCTAGGTAGGAACTTGGCATTCTAATTTAGTAACTGCTTGAAGAGTTTATGCAACATTCGTTGAGTTTCCCTAGGCTAATGTAAATCAATGAGTACATTTTACTAAAAATTATTTTCTCTATAGTATAGCATATGCTGGGAAAAAACAGACTCAAGGGAAATAGCTGGGATTATTAAAGCTAATAAAGAAAGGATCCTTAAGTTCTTCTTAGTGTAGTTTGTGAAATGTTTCCAGAATACTGCCAAGTCTCCATGTCTTTGAACTCAACCTATGGAGCTTATTAAGGAAACTCAGAGGAGACCCAAGGTGGCACAGAAGTTCCTTGTGAGCCAATGAATTGAGCATCAGTCATCACTTCCTAAACAAAGCAACTTTTTCTTGTCTGAGTGCCAAGGGCTTCATTTGAATTGCTTGGTGATGAAGCCCAAGGGAGTTTTGATTTGAGAATCTTAAGAACTGTTTTTCTACTTTTCAGTTAAATTCAGAGACTTTATAATGTGACTTCTCAGTGTTTTCCTTTTGAATTAATAATTTATCATTATACATAGCATAAATCATTCTCAATGTGGGATGAAAAGTTGTGGTGGTGGTGGTTGTGGTGGTGGTAGTGGTGGTGGTGGTGGTGGTGTGTGTGTGTGTGTGTGTGAGTATGCATGGGCATGTGTGTAAATGTATGAGTGCATGTGCAATTCTTATTCACAGGAGACTCCTATAAGTAATTACAGTCGTTTCTCAATCCTGGGGAAATGCAGCAATGAGTCACTTAGATTGTGCATTTTGATGTTGTTTAATTAAGGAGCATGCTGTTTACAAAACTACCCTGAAAAGAGAAATGTATTATGGCTGAGAACTACTTCTTGGCTAAAACACAGATTTGAGTTTTACTATCAGATTGGAATATCTGAGAAAACCTACTTTATAATGTTAAAGTTATTTTTATTGCACAGACAAAATTCTTTTCTGTGTGCATATGAATGGTTTATTTAAATATGTGATAGCTAAGTATACTTTAAAAATACTCTTGATCTTAGATTCTAAATAGCAGTTTACTTGAAAGTGAAAATATCCTTTGGGTAGTTGTCAGTTTTATAGTTTTTTTAAAAGAACATAAAAGGTTATTAATACCAGAAAAAAACAGTCATCTTTGAGGTATTTGACATCATACCTATATGAATAAAATATTTTGAGCAAATTCAATTAATATACCCTTATTCATTTCTTTGTGTATGGCATTATAAAATATATACATAAATAACAAAGTTATTGAAAGTCACAGATTGAAAAATGGAGAGAAATTCACTGCAGCCATTTTTCTTGATTTTATAATTTCTTAAGGTTCCAGAGAGTTTCTCTAAAGCTGGAGGCTCATCCAGTACAGTTCTTGAAGCCTCTTACCTGAAGAAGCTCAACAGAAAAGAATGAAATGGTTCCTCAGACACAAGGTAATCCTCTGCTCTCACTACACAGCCAAATCATCTGCGTCTTGAGACTGCTGCTGAGTATCAACCTAGGGCCTTGGTACCAGTGTTATGGTGGGAGGAAAGTCCAGGCTTTGGTATTTTAAAAGATCTTCCTAAGACAAGTTGTTGTTAGTTGGAGCTTACATTAGCTCTTCTAGACCCTTGTTAGGGTTAGGGTTAGGGACATTGGTGGAATTTTTAGGGTGAAGTGTGTGAGGGCCCAGCTGCATTTGTTAGAAGGACAGTGGTGGAATCAAGGATCTGTTTGGTCAGAGATGGCTTCCAGGCTCTGGGAAGGTGTTCTTTGAAATTCAGAAACGTAACAGCTGTGCCTTGTGGTGCCAGAGATGCCAAGCAGAGGGCAAAGTTGGGACTGCTTTATGAGATTTGGTCACTGCTCAGGATGCTGCAGCTAGGGCCATGATCCCACTGAGCAAGCAGGAACAAGGACTTTCTATTTCAGCTTAAATTAATGTCATTCCTATGTCATTAGACCTTCCACAGCCTGAGGATGCTTAGGGAAACTCCAATTACAGCATTAACATTATAACAATAACCAACTTTTACTGACAGCTTCACAAGATACAAAGCTCCTTTGTATATATTATGCTATTTGACCCACACGTCATCCCTGGGAGGCAGCAGGATACATGCTATTAGTTCCATTTTGCAAAGTAAAATAATGAAGTTCAGAAATGGCACATATCTTTCTGAGTTCATACATATAATTAAAGTCAGAGCCAGAAAGCAACTTGGATCGCTCATCCCTTAACTTTTTTTTTTCTGGCTTTTCAACTCAGACAGTGCTTGGTAATGCTTTGACTTTATTTGGACATTGGCTTATTTGAAACAGAGTAACTTCAAAGTCTGTCATTGTTGCTCTCTACCATAACCCAGGTTCATTTTCAGCTGCTCTGTTGCTCAAAATTCTGAAAAGCCTACTATTGATTTAGTAAACAATGCCCTTCACTATCACAAGGCCTCACCCACAATGAAACAAAGCCTAGTAATACCTGGCACAGCAACAGTATCCTGGTTCAGTGCTGACAAACAGTGTTTGAGTTACTAAATATTAGTATTAGGGCATTAGCTTCTCTATATCCATGGTTTTCAATTTCAGATATTTTATCAATTCATTTCATTAATGATAATACTACTCTATGAAGAATGAATTAAAGAAACATTGAATCCTCAGATCATCCATCCATCTATCAATCCAACAATCCAATAATTCTTTCAATCTGACGTTGTCTAAATTCTGCCTCTTTAATATCTTTCCTATGTGTGTCCTGGCGCATTTGTACCATCACTGCCTTGGTCTGGGTTTTTGCCATCTTTCATTTAGATTATCGCTATAGTCCTTTTTCCATGTCTAAACTCAGTCCACTGTTCTCACAATGACTCCAGACCTTTAGCTTTAGGACCTAAAACTGATAATTATATTACTTACTTGTCTGAAGCCATGCCAAAAATACCTGACAAATCAACTTAAAGAAGAAAAGGTTTATCTGGCTCATTTTTTGAAATCCAGTTCACCACAACAGGGAAGGCATGGAGGCTAGACCTTGAGGGAGCTGGTCTCATGGCATCCACATTCCAAAGTACAGTGAAGAATGCTGCTGCCCAACTCATTTTCTCCTTTAAATTTTTTCTGTAGGTTAGAACTGGAAGTCATGGAATGTTGTTGCATTTTGGAAGGGTCTCCTTATCTCAATTAACTGATCCTGGAAATTCCCTAGAAGGGGACCCCAGAAGTTTGTTTCCATGGTGACTCTAAATCCCATCCATTGGACAATCAAGGCTGACCATCACACTACACATTTAGATTACATTGATAGGCATAAAATGTCAAGCTAGACTACAAGATCCCAACTACTGTGGAAATGTCCAGAGTTCTCCAAAAGTGATTCATTGTGGTCGCCCAACACTGTTCTTTCACTTAGGGACTCTCCTCTCCAGACTCATATCACCTTCTTTTCCTGTTGAGGTTAGGAACTTCTCCAGAGTCGTCAGTGCCCCCCACCCCTTTTCATTGGTCATCAATAGACTCTTTTTTGTTCTCACTCACTTGTCAGGAGTTCCCTCCTTAGGAATTCATTTCATTCTACCCATGGAACCCGATTATAGCTACTTGCTTATGTGTTCTTTTCTTCAAATCCCATGGACCCTTTAGCAGTGTAATGGGTCCTTTCTTAGTAGTCTTATCATCAGATCCCAAAGCAGAGTATGAGATGGGTGTATTGTAAACACTTAAAAGATACATTCCTTAGTTGCTTAGCACCTGCTCCTGATTCCAAGGTTTCCCTTTTACTTTAGCTTACAATTTCTGGATGAAAATATCAGACAAAGCTTGAGCAAAGATGGTTTGAGTTCATTTTCAAATCTATAAGGTAACAGATATGGTACATTTATAGATGTCAGACGACAGACACTGCTAAGTGTTTTTCAAAGCAGCTGGAGTATTGAATTAAGATCTGTAAATCAAACACCAGATTTTACAGAAGTGTCTGTATAATGTAAATGTGGTCTGTGTCTGAGCTGGTGTTTCCAGGTTCTTAGCCTTTTACTCAAATAATTGAAATAAAAGCTCACAGGGACTGCAAACAATCTTGATATACTTTTAGTCAAAGCCAAGTGAAATAGTACAGATCACGAACACACAAAAAAATTCACTGTCAAAAGTGACACTGAGCCACATGTGTGTAGGTGCTCAAGTACCTGATGATTGTTTGGGGATCATTTTATGAGATTCAAGATAAAAGGAGCCTGATTGCTAAAGGGCACAGTATAGATGGTTCTCTATTTTGATTGACAGGCTTAGTGATACCAGCCTCTGCTCACTGCAAATGTGCCTTCCAAGAACTCCCATGTTTTCAAGTTTTCTCATATGCATACTCAATATTGATAGGATAAGATGAGAAATAAGAGTTCTCTTTACAACTTCACTCAGAAGCCACTGTTTGCTTTATTGCCCACATGCTCAAAGTAAGTTCTGGCTGGATTGACTTTACTACCCTTGTACCCAGAAATTTTCAGGATACCTTTGGATAGAAATAGTCAAAAACAGATCATTATGGGGAAGGAGAAAGGTGTTCTACTGTTTAGAATGGGGCATGTGCATAGCTCAGTGTAGAAGGGTGTCCAAGATTGCTAGGTGTATTTATACCTAATAGGAGAGGGATGCGTATACACACTATGTGCAAATGAGGTTCTTTGGCTCCAAAGTAAATTGTAGAAGAGAAGTGTGCTGTAGCCCAAGACAGGTGGAGTCCCAGGTTGCTACACTATTCCCTATACCTTGCCTGCCTCATAGGTGATAAAGCGTTTGGAGATGGGTCATCTCAGCAAGTAGTAAAACATTATTTCAGTCTGGCAAGAACTAACACAGGTACGTTCTAGCAATTTCCTCTTTAAAGATTTCAAGTATCAGTGTTTAAATGATTAGGAACATCAGTTTCAGCTATTATTTTAATAAGTTTTTGATATAACTGGCCCATTTTTTAACTGTTTAAAGAGTCTAGTTCATATTAATAACAGCTAAGTAGAATTTGAAAACAGAGGCTATATAGTAACATTATTTAAAAGAGAAAAATAACATTATTTTCATATCTTTAGTTTTTTGAAAATTAAGAAAAAAACAAAACAAATAAATAAAATAAACAAAAACTGCTCTGAAGCTTGCTTATTATACATTGTTGGCCAAATATGTGAATCCCCAGTACCTTGTGATTTGTTTTTGAACACACTTAATTGCTATGATGTCAGCTGAGTATTTCAATACTCCTTTTATTACTAGTCCACCTATAACCTTGAAAGAAATAGATTATTCCAAAGCACACATTATTCATAACTAAATCAACATTCCTAATGTTCTCAGAGTTAAGAGATGTTCAGAGTGCTTTTGGAGAAGACAGAAGTATTTCCAAGATCACCAATGCACAGTACAGTCAAGATGCACTGCACTGTGTGCATTGAAATGAGCTCCAAATATTTCTTGTCCTCAAAGTAAAACCCAGGAAGTATATGTTCATTGTGGATGAGCCTTTTAAGAGTACTGTGAGAAATGTGTGAGTATAAGCATATCTAAAGCTGAGTCTGCTGAGACTTTTAATATCATGGAAAAATAAGAATGAATAAAGAAAATGCCCACATTGGCTCTTAAAAGAGTGCAGCCAGGGTTTCTATACGTTCTAACACATTCCTTCATGCAACTTCAAGGAAGCTAGAGTTTCATAATATTCTAACAAATTACTATACTATTTTTCTTAGATGGCTAAAGAGGACTATGGAGAGACAAAGACAAATGGGAAGAAACCAGGAGTGAGGTTGGTTCAGAGTAATATCTTAGGGTTTTGGACAAGAAAGTGTGCCCTAGGTTTGTAGAATTAGTACAGTTAATGCTGTATTTCTGCAAACCTTTCTATATCTGTTAAAGCTTAACCCATAGACTACTGGCTGCACATTGGTTTCGGGGTTCCCTCTCTCAAATGCAGCTTGGACCTTCTGGATTTAAAGGGGATGGGGCTAACTGCTCTTATAAAATTGCGCTTTTGGATTTGTTCTACTAGCTGGCCTGCTTTGTCTGGCCTCAGGGGGAGAGGAAGTGCTTAGCCTCCCAGAGACTTGAAGTCTGGGTATCCTGAGGCAGATAAACAGGAGCGCCTCCAGCTGCTCAGAGGAGGGGGAAGGAGGGTGATGATTTTGGGAGAGGGTGGTGGGCGAGATGTAAAGTGAATAAGTAAAAATTTAAAAATAAATTTAAAAACCTGTGCTTCGGGGGTTTTCTGATTTGTGTCTTGGTGTATGCAATACATCGTACAACAATGAATTAAATAGTAGTTATTTGTAACATAGTAGGAAAATATAAATAAAAGAAGAAAGAAAATTATAAAAATTGAAACTAGTTTTTGATATTATAGGACAAGTGATAATAGGTATCTTCAATTGTTTTCTCAACCCTGTGAAGATTCCCACTGGAGCTCCAGAGAAGGCTACTTATGTCACATCGACACCTAATTAACCATGAAATCCATTTATCTTCTCTAGAAAACTTTTGGTGCAGGATTTGACTACATCATTTGGTCAGTAATGCCCATTACTCTTCTATGACTGCTAAAACTTTGCCAATAAAGATTCTTTGGTATGAAATAAAAGACAATTATAGGAAGCCAGATTACAAGACTTACTTGGTTTTAATTAAGCAGATAAATTTGCAAAGAAAAATTAAGTGTAGTGCTGGTGTTTGTATTAGCATCAGTGTGTAACTGAGAGTACATTTATGAGTTGGCATATCAGGCTGGGTCCAACACCAGCTAGGTGGTGATTCTGATTTTGATGATTGACTGTTGCATGATGATAAAGCTCACTGGTAAAACAGGACCTGTCTCGTGTATATAAACAAGAGTTTCTCATGAAGGCACTGGAAAGGTATACAAGAGACAGTAGAAGATCTAAATCCATCTTAATAGCTGAGGAGACTGGCATTCCACCCAGAAGTAATGGCAGGAATGGGCACAGTCAAGCACCTGACTGAGAAATGCTACCTTTAGTTCTTTGCTCTTCCATATTCACACCTTCTTATTTCTTGGCTCCAGTGTCTCCTGGCTTTGTTTTTGTTTTGAGTTTATATAGTCAAATTGACTGGAAGGCTTTATTAGAAAAAGTATTTTATAGTCTTTAATATAACTGCAAAAAAAAAAAAAACCAGCAAATATTAGGGTTGAGAGGTGGCTCAGTGGTTAAGAGCACTGACTGTGCTTCCTTGGGATAGGGGAAGGGGTGGGTGGGGTAGGGTGGAGGTTGATTCTTAGTACCTACAAGGTGACTCACAGTCTTCTGTAACTCTCGTCACAGGGTATCTGATGCCCTCTTCAGGCCCCAGAAGACACTGCTTGCACATGGTGCACAGACATGCATGCAGGCAAAAACACCCATCCTCATAAAATAAAATGGAAAAAAATATTAAAGGAACAATAAATATAAGAGATTATGTTGGTGTGTATAAGGAAAAATAATCTAAGATCGATCTTCTTATGAATTTACAGCTATCCCTGAGGATTCTGACAGAGGGTACAGGAATAATGAAGTCACTTCAGTAGTAGCAGAAGTCAGTGTTAGTCAGAGAGCTGTAGACAAACAGATCCATGAAGTCTTATTGATGTGAGGCAACATAAAGTAAGAATAACCAGAGAAGGCTCAAACACAGAGCTATTTGACAAAGCAATTTTACACTCGTATGCAATTAATTAAAAAATCAGCAAATTTTGTATCTTTTAAGCTTTATTTTTCATATACTTTACATAATCATCTGGGATGAATTAAACACTTTCTAAAGTTTTATACAAGTATATAATTTTAGCATAAGATTTTATAAACTGGGGATGCAAATAATTTGTTACAATATTTGTGGACAATGTGTGAAGCCTTCATTTCAATCTCCACAGTTGTATTAAACTGGGTTTGGTGAAGTAGGCAAATCCATACTCCCAACACTAGGAAATCGAGTGGAGGGGAGGATCAAAAGTTCAAGGTTATTCTCAGCATGTAATGAGTTTGAGCACAGCCTGGAGTAAGTGAGACCCTGCCCTCCCCAGTCAACTATGGGGCTCTTTAACACAGAAACAGCTGAAGCATTAATTATGCCTTTTCTGTTTCACCAAAGCCAATTCAATCAATTTGATATATCCATTGTTATATTACCAAAGAGGAAAGCAATGCTACCAAACTATATGCCTGCGTAGCATGTAGATTAACACTTTTATATTTACAAAAAGACTTCTAGACTGACTACAACTTTAGAAATCACATGTTACGCTTGTATAGGTAAAAAGGAGAAATGCTAATACCTTAATAAGCTTTTTTTTACATCAAAGTCTGGTATTCTTGTGTTAATTTTCAGATTACAATTGTGTTATCTGTTGTGCATACAGTAATACCCTTCCAGCCATTAAGAATGATGGATCCAGCATTTCTTTAAAGATTTCTCCTATATTATCTGTGTCCCTGCCTCATGTTATAGGCCTCATTAGAAGGTGTCCACATATTTCCAGAACACACCATACCATAAAGCTTTATGGTTATGACTACAGTCTCCTCTCAGACTGTATTAAGATTGCAGTGACTCGACTGTTGATTCGGAAGTCACAATGAAATACTGAACATCATCTCATGAAAGATGAATATTTTCTTCTTGATGGTTCTATTTCCATGATTTCTAGCCAACACAATTACTTTTTCTTTTCAATGGGTAGTGATCCTATAATCTTTTAAAATGACACAGTAGAATGTGACTCAACTCAGTACACATTATATGACAAAGGCATTAGACTCAACCAAAGAGAGGACAATATGGAAGCTATGGCTGCGTTTGCCCATGCTTTGACAATGCCCGGCTGGCTGTGAAGAACAAGTACCTTTAAGTTAGTAAAATCCATTGGTCTTTTAGAAGGGACTCACATTTTACTTGAGTAATACAAGCTACTTTGGCCTATAATTAAGTTTATTCTGGGAGAAACACTTAGTCTCCTTACAGCATCTATACTTAAATCCACTGAATTGAAAGGATTTATCTACCTATACAGAAATTGTAACAGTGCATTGACTAATTCAACTACCCCATCAAAGACTTTATCTAAGTCATTCACCTGATATGCCTTTTATGTTGCACTCTGCAGTATAAGTTCTGAATTTGCTGACTGAATTTTCAGGCATTCCTTACAGAAACATTTTGGGTTAAAGTCTTCAATATGCTCAGTTTTCAAGGTCAGAGAACAGGGACACCAAAAGGACAGTAAGCTGCAGGACAGGAATCAAGCTGGTATGTCTAGCCCAACAATGTAAAGTCTGAGCTTTTAACATACGCCATTCTGATCCTCAGCCAGTCATGTTATTTTGGCTACACTTCTGGTTTTCAGAAGATCTCATATTTGATTAGAAAAATAATCCACTAAAACATTCCAGGTCACGAAAGCATATTATAGGGGAAAAAGCAACAAGTCTGAATTAAAACCAACAAACCAAGTGGGCTAGTCAAATTCATAGGCACGAGTGGAACCAGCTGAAGAAAATGTGGTCCCATCAGAACCTTCAGCAAATCTTTGTAATAAATCTCCTTGGCAAGCACACACTGTCAGGACAAGAACTACTTTCCAGTACCACTGGAAGGAAATTGCTGGCAGGGGCTGTGGAAATATGGTGAGCAGTAATTACCCAGTGGAGGGAGAATCTAAACTGGGACTCGTTAGATGCCAAGCAAAACTATTACAATGAAACTCGAGTAGAGCAGCATAAACTTAAGCTGTGGGCCAGGCTGTTTCTCTGCTATTGTATATACAAAGGTGAAGTTGACTCACCAAGCACATTCTGATGCCAGCTACTTTTCAGAATGAGAATCTGGTAAATATGAAACTGAATTGCCTGAAACAGATGTATTTTAAAGAATTTAAACATTAGATTCTTGTTTACCTGAAACACAGAGTGTGAAATGTCTGTTGGCCAGATGTGAATGAATCTTAAGAGTTTTGGAGACAGTTCTGAGAAATACAATACGTGGAACCTAGCAGAGTCTTTTACACATTATAAAACATGCGATTATATTTCTTTTCTAATAAGTTGGAAGTGAAAATCAGGGTTATCAAACAGGGGGTGGTAGGTCTGGGGGAGGAATGTGGTTTGAGAGGAAGCCAGAGACTGATCCTCCTTCAAGCACAGTTATTGAGAGCAGGGCAGAGAGGTGGATATGAGTGGTTGAAAGGAAAGCTTTGGCCTGCCCAGGAACAGAAGTTTGTTCTTTAAGGTCTCCTATAAGAGACCACTTCTAGATAAGGGGTATCTAGAAAAATGAGTCAATTAATGTATAGTGTGAGAATGGCTGCTTGTTCTGCCTGCAGGTCTCAGTTTGGGTGTTTGATATAAGATAGGAAGATCAATCTGGGAGGCAGCAGACAAGGTGACTTGGCTTCTGTGAAACTGTTAGGGAGAATGTTCCTGCAGGGGGTGTATTGTACACAGAGGGCCAAGGATGTAGTGTTCTGGGTTCTGCTCCCACTTTGGCTGTAGGGATCTGTGAAACAGCTTCTTGATCTGGGCTTTATAAGAATGGATCTTTCTCTGTATTGATTAAACTTCACTAGGAAGTTAACTGAACATGGCTTCAAATACAGAAAACACATCTCCATATTTTGAAAACAAAAATTGAGGCTTGGTTAACATAAAAATAGTGACTATACTGATGGGCGAGTGCCTCCTTTCTAACCAGGATAAAGCAGGCCTCAGCAGTATCACAAGAAGGGTGAGACCAGCCTAGTATCAGCATTACAGAAGGCTGCGAGAGCATCCCTGTTCAGTGCTCTCCCTTTATGAGGATTCAACAAAGAAGTTATTTGGGTCTGACTGTGCATCTCTGCAGAAGGTGTCTTCACTTGAGTTGGGTTTCCAAACCACATTTAATAATTTCCCCCACTTTTGCCACCTTGGCACATCATTGTTCATATACAGCTTTTGTTTAATTCAAGTTTAAGAGGATTTCCCCCTTCTTTTGTTAATAAAGAAACTGAGGTTATTAATTTAAGGCTCTTTTTCTCTTCTAAAATCATCATAGTTATTACAGCTTTGTGCCTATTCTTACCCAGTTCAATATATTTTATTGAATATATATTAGATATTCATCATATATTACATGCATTGATTCCCTTTTTATTTATGAGTTAGGTAAAAGGTTATATTTAATTTAAAAATATTAGGCATTGCTAAATTATCTTTTCTTATTTGTTCTCATTTAGTTCCATGTGTTTATAGAGCTTAGCAATCCCTGGAAGCTGTCCAGCTAGTTGGCTAATGCTGGTTCCAGGTTCAGGGTCATTCCATATTTCCTTTCTGTTTCTGGGGCAGCAGTCACACTGTCCCCACTTGCATTTGTGACCTTGTGTATTTCAGTCTTCTATTTCTGTTCTTCACTGAATTTGCCTATTTTGTATATGTTTTTCAAAACTTAACTCTGGTTGAGTTGTTGTTTGATGACTTCTGTTTTTCTTCTGGTCCTTCTGTTATCTTTTTGAGATAATTTCTATTGTGATTCTAATTAATTTTTTTTCAATTTTAAACTTTTTTGTTTCTTCTATCTTGTACCTTATTGAGACATACTATTAGGCTGTTTTCTTTTAAATATTGTTTAATAAAGACATTTATAGCTGTAAACCTCTCTTGGAATAGCTTTGGCTGCCTCTCATGGACTGTTTCCATTTTTTGTTTATCTCAAGATGTGTATCAATTTGTTCTTTGGTTTCTTCTTTGACTCATTTCTGCTCAGGAGCACATAGTTCCTTTTCCATACATGAGTAGAGGTCAATGACTAAACAGTGGTTTCTGGATACAACAATGGGTATATGAACTCATCAAGGTTGTAAGAGAATGCAAAACCAGACAAAATCCCAGAGTGGAGGGAACAAGTAGACATGAACATAGCTGAGGAGCTATTAAAAATTATCTGCTAGGAGAGGGAGAACCAGTTTTCTTTAAATATCTGACCCCTGGAAGTATGTGTTTCTTTTCTGGACTTTGAATGCATCATTTTATTCTCTCCTTACATATAAAATGGTGCTCTTGAGAAAACCACCCATCCCTTGTAGGAACTGGACATTCCTGGTAGATGACTTGACACTCTGTTTGTCTTCCTCTTAGAATCCCTTCTTTTTCTTTTGTTTTTCATTGAATGGATGATTTGGGATTTGTGTTTAATTTTTGCCTGTCTTTTTACCTTACAGTAGGGAGACTCAACTACAGTGATCCATTTTAGGGTTGAGTCTGATATGTGATTAAAGATCTAGGTTTATGATTGCTCCCCAAATATAATGCCCCAGTTCTCATAAGGGTGGGGAGCTGAGTTTATATAGGATTACTCTACGAACTCAGGAGAGTTCTCTGACAGGAGGGCTACCGTGGTTTAACTACCAGCTACTTTGAGTGAAGGGTAAAAGATGCTTCCTGGATCAGGTCAGGAATTTCACTGGTCTAGGTCAACTAATCTAGAGGGTAAAGAGTGTTACCTGTGGGTCATGATCCTTTCACAGGGGCTGCCTAAGACCATCCAAAAACACAGGTATTTATATTATGATTCACAATAGTAGCCAAATTACAGTTACGAAGTAGCAACGAAATAATTTTTTTGTTGGAGGTCACCTCAACATGAGAACTTATATTTATAAGGTAGCAGCATTAGGAAAAGCATGGCTTTAGCTGCTGTCATTCCACTGTGCCTAGACTATGAATACATGGCAGTGGAACACCAGAGCCACTGGGAAGCAGGCTAATGAGAGTTTCCCAAGGTTAAGGAGCTGGGGAATGGTGCATCACCATGTATAAGCCTCACCGTGAATAAGCCCAATATGATGTTGGCAGAGCCTCAGGGATGGAAAACCGTAGTGTCTGCTGACCCCTAGATCTGAAGAGACTCTAGTGTTCCCTTCGGTTTCAAGATGGTACAATACAGTTGCAGCCTGTGCCATGGTATGGGTAAAACATAATGTGGATTTCTTCCCTGGATTCATAGAGCCATATGACCTTCAGACAACTCCTACTTAGGACCAGGAGAGACATAGTGTTGACAGTGGTTAAAGGCTGGGAGTGATAGCTCTGTGAGCCTTACGACCTCATCCTTTCCTCATAGGAAACAATCCCTCCCGACTTTAGCTAGAGTTGGGATGACCCAGACAGGATAAGGAATTCTATACTCTTACTTTGTCAGGCTTAAAGTCCATGTTTTGCAGTTTTCATCATTTTCTATTGTACTGCAGCACTCTTAGATGATTAAAATGTGATTTATTCACAGGGTGGTTCTTTTTGAAGAAATGGGAAGATGAGCATCAGACACAGATTCTAATCAGGTGTCTTATTCTTGTGATTCTGTTGACTTCCAGTTCCTATGGGTTCTAAATTTTATGTTGGTTTCTTTTTTGTTTGTTTTGGGGGGGTTTTGTTTGTTTGTTTTTCGGGTTGTTGTTTTGTTTTGAGACAGGGTTTCTCTGAGTAGCCCTGGCTGTCCTGGAACTCACTCTGTAGACCAGGCTACCCTCGAACTCAGGAATCCACCTGCCTCTGCCTCTGCCTCCTGAGTGCTGGGATTAAAGGCGTGCGCCACCATTGCCTGGTTATGTTGGTTTCTTATAGACTACGTATAGTTAGGTCTTAGGTTTGAGTCAACTTGATACATTCTATCTTTTAATTGGTACATCCAAATTATTGACATTTATTGCAATTATTGTTATAGTTGTCTTGTTTGCTGCTGTATTCTATTGAATGCTCATTTTTTGTTTTATATAATTTTCTTTTTTAAATGTTTGTTTTTATCTTTTAGGTTTTTTTATTTATTCACTGTACATCCTGCTGACTGAGGTTTCATCTTACACCGATCAGAATGTCTAAGATCAATAAACTCAAGAGATAGCACATGCTGAGGAGGAAGTGAATGCTCGTTTTTATCCCCATATTTATCTTCTGCAGGGTTTTCTTCCCTTTTGAAAACTTTTTATTGATGCTTTGTGAGTTTCACATCATGCCTACCAGTCCGATCATCTCCTGGATCCCCTCATATCTGCCCTCACATTTGCAACCACCTCTCCCCAAACAAATCAGAATGTGTCCCACAATATATCCCTTTGTTCACACATCTTCAGTTGCAAATGTTTGTTGCAATGAGTCTTTCATCTGGTTTGAGGTCTCTGGCTTCCATCAATTTTGTATTAGCTAAGATTATATAGATTTGGGGTTGGGCCAACTCAGAGCCCTGGATATGGCCCTGGGCAGTAGCTGGACTGGTCATCGAGCTGGCTCTCCCTTATCCACATCACCAGGGCCAGCTCTCTAGCACTATTCCAATGAGACCACCCAAAGCTACCTATGGCTGACCAGGGGTAAAGTCAGCTTTTTTGCTCTCATGCTCTTGGGGCTGGCTCACCTGTGTCCATATTACCATAACTAGCTCCATTATGCTGCCCAGTCAAAGCACAGGGCCCACTTTCCCAAGTGCTACAGGCTGTGAGGGGCTGGTATAGCCCTCTCACTCTCCTAACCTCAAGGCTGACTCACTGGTGCCTTTGCCATCAGAGCCAGATCCACACTGTTGCCCAGGCTAGGTGCAGGGCCTGTTCTCCTAAGTGCTACAGACAGTAAGAGGAGGGAACTAACTCTTGTGCTTTCTCATGCCCTTGAAGATTTCCTGACTACCACAAGTGGCAAGGGGGGAAGAGAGAGGGCATCACTTGTGCATCCATGCCTCTTCATTATCTGACACACATTTTAGGGCGTTTGTACAGAAGCTTTTATATGATTCTATTCCAATTTTTTCCTAGAGTGTCAATTCTAATCTTTATGTCTTTAGTGCTTATACTAGAGCAGTGTTTCTCAACACGTGGGTCACAACCCCTTCGGGGGTCACATATCAAATATCTGGCATATCAGATATTTACGGCATAATTCACAACATTACCAAAATTACAGTTATGAAGTAGCAACAAAATAATTCTATGGTTTGGGGTCACCACAACATGAGAAGCTGTATTTAAGGGTTGAGAACCACTGCTCTAGAGGTTATAATATACTTTTGCAATTAATTTAAGTCTATTGTTGAATAATAATCCCATCTCACAGTTATTATGTATGCTTCATAAAACAAAGTCTTCCTCTTACATTTATTTGCCTTAAATCATTTCTGTCATGTTTAGGCTAGATTTTTCAAAGCCTACTTTTAATAAATGTTCTCAAATGCTTTAACCTCCCTTCTAGCCCACCACTCACCAGAGATAGTAGAAAAGAATAGTTAATAGAACAAAGGAGGATGTGAACCTGTTTAGAAATATTTCTTTGGAGCAAATCCAGTCTGTCTTGTCAGAATGTCAGCAGTTTATATCACACGAATCAGCAGCAACAGTTCAATCCACTCACAAATACCATTCATGAACCAGCAATGGCAGGTTGATAGAGAAGAAACTATAAGACTCTGCCAATCGGCCAAAGTTTGCTGAATCAGCAAGAAGCCGCTTGAAACAGAACCAGAAGTTTTATGGTGCATGTCTTTCTATAAAGTCATGACAAATGATGACAAACAAAAATGGTAAAGCGTACCAATACTACCCAGCATCTTTAGGGAAGACTAGTGTGTCAGCAAAGCCAAACAATAACCAGCAAAGAATGGCAAGGTGTACCAAAACCATTCAGCATTGTCCACTGACCATTCCAAACATCAAGTGTTCTCTCAAGTATATCCTCTAGAAAATCACATGCCCTTTTTCCAGACTGCCTCCAGAAAAATACCACATGTCTATTCTTAGCAAAATATCCTCCCATGTGCCTGCTTCAGCAAAAACATTCTCTCATAAGACAGTTTCCAGAAAAAACATCACATGATACAATGGAGTTTCCAAAGAAACCAGAAATTAACACCTCAGTCACTCTCTTCATACGCACACACACACACACGTTTACATATACATGACCATTTTGTGCATATATGTGTATATATAGAGAGAGTACTGGATTATTATTTTTCACAAACTGCCATATCATAGATTAATGAAGAAAAAGAAAAGGGAAATTGTTTATTTTCCTCTCAGTTTTTCATCCTTCAATGGTCTCCTTTATGAAGATCCAGGCTTCTGATCAGTCTAGATTGCTCTCATGGATGAGTTTCTTTTTATCACTGATCGTAAAGGCAGTTCTCCTAACAACTAATTTTTTTATTACTTAGCATATCAGTATTTATTTGGCACTATTTATGACAGCTCCATAACTAAATCAAGCCAAGTGTTCAAAAGCAATAGAATGGGTAAAGACAATGTAGAGTATATACACAGTGGAAGATTTTTGGTTTTGTTGTTGAAAATGTAGTTTTGCTGTTTGCAGGAAAAAAAAAAAATGAATGCACTGGAGATGATCACATTGAGTAGATACAGCCAATGTGGGAAAGACAAAGTATCATGTTTTGTTCTCATTTGTGATCTACATTTTATACAGATACATAAAAATTGTGCATGCATATATGACATGAAAGTAGAAATAAAACTGTCTAGCTAGAACAAAGGGAGCTTCCAGAGGTAGAAAGGTCGAGAGTGTGCTTCAAGGAGGTATGGAGGGGATATATGTAATATACAATGGGAAAGTATTATGTAAGACAGTACCATACACAATTAATATATACAATTAAACTTCAAAAATCTTGTATGTATAAATAACATGAAAGAAGAATACCAACTGTCCGGGAGTGGATAGGAGACTCCAGTTCATGAATAGCAGTTGACTATTTAGAGTGCAAATAAAGAGGCAGGGTGACTCTGTCCTTTGTTGTGCGTGTGAGCACCAGCACAGACTGACAACTTATTGCTGAAATTAAAAAGGTACCATCGTGTAGACTTGCCTGAGTAGACTGGGAAACATAGGAGCACATGGATATTTAAAGCCATATAGAAAAATCATGCACAAGGACTTGCCAGACACAGGAGAATTGAGAGAGAGAGAGAGAGAGAGAGAGAGAGAGAGAGACACCACCCTCCTCATTGGGACCTCATAAAGATGACACTTATCACTGCAATAGCAACAGTCCCCATCAACATGTCATCAGACAACCGGGTGTGTGTGACAAGAGAATGACAAACAGAGCACTCATGACTCTACAGGGTCTCCCACTTAGCTTGTTTTCCATTGCTGCTGTGGCCGACTTGAATTGCCATTTACTGGTGTACCTGACCATCTAAATGGACCCTGCCCTGCATCTCACATTTGTGTCTTCCACTGTCTTGGACTTCTCTGCAGTTTGACTTGAACCCAAGATTCAGCTCAGCACCTGGCTCTATGGTGTACTATGTCCAGCAGTTCTCTAACAGGTCTGTTATCTAAATCCTGAGATCCTCTTAAAACATTTATATCAGCTTTAGCATTAGGCTTCAGTAGGGCCTCTTGAATTTCATGATCTTTAGTGACACCTCTTTAACTTTTTGTAAAATGTGCGCTTGCACACACACACACACACACACGAGAGAGAGAGAGAGAGAGAGAGAGAGAGAGAGAGAGAGAGAGAGATTACTATGCAATGTATAACATATAATCTGTGAGGCATGGTTTGCAAACAGCCAGCTATCAGGGAAAGTCAGGACTACTTAGCAAATCATAACTAACACATCTTCTGAGTCTACTGCTAACCAATAAATTTGAACATTATTGAAAGACATGAACATGTCTATATCTGGTTCTTTTTTAAACCATATTTTATTTAATATTTATACATGGATGTAATGTATTTTGATAAAAATCTATCTCCCATCTCCTTACCTCTATTTCTTCCCTACCTTGTACCCATCACCATTTTTCCCTTTTAACATAATTTTCATTTTCTTTTTTTCACCACCTTTTATATATATATATGCATGTGTATATGTATATGCATGCCCATGTATATATTTGGGAAAGATTCTACATTAGTAGTTTCCATATGACATTCTCTTATTTTAAAAAGTATTAGTTATTAATTTTATTTTACATGTGCATGTTTGCCAGCATGCATGCTTGGTTGGTACCTGCAAAAATCAGAAGAAGATCACCTGGAACTAGAGTTACAGATGGTTGTAAACCTCAACGTAGGCACTGGTAATCAGGCCTGGGTTCTGTGCAAGGGTAACAAGTGCCCTTAATCACTGAGCTATATCTCCAGTCCTCCACCCCAAATACGGTATTTTCAAGGTCTTTGGTGTTAGATACTCTTCTGCACACTCCTTTCGCTACCTTTCCCTCTCATCTTCCACCCCACTTAGCTATTCCTGTTCTGTTGCTCTTCTTCTTCCCTTTATAGCATCTGCATTCTGTCCTACCTTCCTTTTCGTCTCCCTGCTATGCCTCTTACTAACTTCCTGCCTTCTATAGGTGCTTTAATTTAAACACAGACATGCAATATTCAGAACTGACAATGACATATGAAAGAGAATATGAGGCATTTGTCTTTCTGGGACTTGGTTATTTAAGTCAAGGTGATTATTTTTTCCAGCTCCATCAATTTAGTTGCAAAGAATATTTTTCTTTAATACTAAATAATATTGTACATATGAACACATTTTCATCATGCATTCATCCAATGATGAACATTAGGTTGTTTCCATTTCCAAGATATTGTAAATAAAGGAGCAATAAACATGAATGAGCATATGTCTCTCTACTAGGATGGAGTCTTTAGTGAATATGTCCAGGAGTTGCATAGCTGGATCATGTGTTAGATCTCTTCTTAGCTTTTCTAGGAATCTACTCACTGATTTCCAAAATAATTACACAGTTTAAGGTCCTGCCCTTATGTCTGGCAGATATCACCTGCATAGATATTGGAGAAAAAAACCTTAAACTAGAAAACATTTGGACAACACATTTTGCTGTATGGTTTCAGTCTGTCACCAGCTAACTATATGCAATGGGAGTAGAGGAGAAGCAGATATCAAAGCAGTGCAAAGATGTAGCAGAAAATGTTGCTTGCTTCATGGCAACCAGGAATCAGAAAGAAGATAACAAGAAAGAGAAAGGATGGAAGGGAGGCAGGGGGAGTTAGTGAAGCATTCCAATTAGGCATCACTGCCTAAAAGGTCATTAATCTATGATGTAACTCATGGATACAGTATCTCTATGAATCAGTCATCTCTCAATAGTATCTCTACCTAGATACCAAATTATCAACACATGAGCTTTTGGTGGGAATACTACAATCCATAACTACATTTGTTTAGTCTAACGATGAGTCCATAAAAATTATAGTTGACTTTTGGCACAATGTGTTTAATATCCACTTTTAGAAGAGAGTCTTGAGTGGCATAATGGTTGTTTTAGTGGTCTAGACCTCAGATTGGAACTTGGCAAGCTTTTATTAGGTCTTCCTCCCCATCTAAGGCTGGCAGAATGGTCAGACAATCCTGGGGCTGAGTATTTCCGTCCTTCAGTTGGAGAGTTGTATCAAGCTGGGGTTAAGTGTCCCTTTTCTTTAGATATGTTGTTCTAATTAAATCCCAGCAGGTTAGGCTCTGGAAAAAATGTTTCTCTTGAGGATGGGGCTCATTAAAGTAAACAGAAAGCTCATGGGGATCTCAAAATAGTTTTTTTTTTCCCTTGTGTTACTAAACATTTTCTTTCTTATGTAAGTAGATGGAAGTTCAAAGTATCGAAATATAACTTCCCTACAGAGATTCTATGATGTCCCCTGAGGAAAAAAAAACTCACAAATCAAACTCCAATGCTTGTGGTTGTTGAAGATTCTACCTACCTTGTCTCTGAATAGTCAGTCAGTCCTGACCTCATGCTCAGGTATTGATAAACTGGCTGCAATTTGCTACAACACCGTGAGTTCCAGGGATTTCTACAGGTTCATAAGTGAAGACAAGTTAGACGATTCAAGTCTCTGTGAGATACTAAAATGCATTTGGCTTGCCAATGAATACTTTTTAAGACACTTGCATGTAAAAGCTCTTTTCTGTGTGTCTCTGGACATCAGCTTTGAACTGAGGACAATATCTAAGTAAGAAAGTTTTGAGAACAAAAATAGGTTTACATGGAGTACTTGGAGTGAGCTGATTCCATTATTGAACTTTGTTTTGAATGGCATGTCATAGCCAAGATGTGAAATAGCCAGGACCTTCATTGCCAAGGTGCTGACAAACTTTCCCAGTGAGAGCTACAAGTGATACAGCTTTGGCTGGAATAAAACTTCACCACATTTTTAAAGGGAGGCAGAGTGAAAATGCATATTTAGGAAAAATTAAAAGTCAGGGAGGCATCCTCCCTCATTCCTGATTACACTGCATAGCCCAGGGGACTGAGAACTGTCCAGACAGGCCATCAAAATGGCAGACTGAAAACATACATACAAGTAAAGCTATACAGATTGAGCAGGTTATATTTAGGAATATATATGTAATATATAGATATATACATATATAACACACATGCACACATGTATATATTCATTTATACATGAATGAGTCAAGAGACACTTCTAGATGAAGAATATGAAGAGAGAGTCAATTTGATGATGATGTTAAAAGTTATTACAGCATTAGAATAGGCTATTAAGCTGTCAGTGAAGATCTTTATGTTAGTAATTGAAAACAAGCTATTAGAAACTAATTTCTACTTCAAGGTGTAAATGAATGTCATACCGAATCTAGTTTTAGCATATAACTTCTTGTCATCAAGAAATTAGCCAAAAATGGGGCAAAATGCTGGGCTCAGTGGCTTTTCAACTTGAGACCGATCTTTGGCTTCCCATCCCTGTGATACTTTAAAATGTATAGCATCTTGGTACCCAGCACACACATGCTCTATGCATTCCTGCTCCATCAAGTTCCTGATTCTATTACCATTGTTACTAATGTCTTCAAATCTCTTTGCTTCCAGTTTAATTTTTAAAACCTACTTCTGTCTTTACTTCAATTAAAATAATTGCATTGGTCAATTTTTCCTTGTGATGTAATTCTTTTTTGTTTCATAACTTTGCCTTCACTTATTTCTCATGTCATCACTCACTACACTTTTTATGTGTTAGCATCTTTTTTATTTTTAAGAGCTTTATAATTCCCTTTAAAATATTTTGTTATTATTTTAGCTGATAAAATCTGGAACAAAAATCATAGCCAGTAATTCAAAGTTAATGTGCGCTTCAAGAAAGGGGGCTAGTGATTTTTTTCCTATGTCATCCTAGTTCTCTCTCTCTCTCTCTCTCTCTCTCTCTCTCTCTCTCTCTCTTTCACACACACACACACACACACACACACAGAAAGAGAGAGAGAGAGAGAGAGAGAGAGACAGAGAGACAGAGAGACAGAGAGACAGAGAGACAGAGAATCAGAGAGAGAAAAAAACAGAGAAAGACAGAGAAAAGAGTCAATTCAGTAGTAAAACAGTGACCTCCATATCTGGAAAGTATTCAACTCAGTCTTCAGCTTCAAAGAGTCACATATGTATCCTTTTAGGCTTTGCCTTTTATCTTATTAAGTAGAGAAAGTTTCTCATGAGTTCTGATTAATGGCTTCATGGACTTACATCACTAAGCATTGAGGTCTTGCTAGAATGTTTTATGTTTTGAATTTCACTTTTATTTATTTATTTTTGGGTTGAAAGAATGATGAATCGGCTCAGGGTGAAAAATAGAGTTTTGTTTCCATTCTTCAATAAACAATGAAGTATTGGGGAAGGGGGACTTACTTTGGAGTAACATTTTCTTACAGTGTAAAAGTCAAACAAGTTCTTTCTCTGTAAACTAGGCTGGCCACAAACTCACAGAGATCTGCCTTTCTCTTTCTTTGTTTCTTTCTTTGTTTCTTTCTTTCTCTTCAGTAATTTCTATTTTTATTTGCTTTCCATCACAATCACAGCCCACCCTCCCAGCCCTGCCCTTACAAACCCCTCCCCCATTGCCCCTTCCTTTCTCCTTAGAGAAGAGGAAGTCCCCCTTGGGTACCACCATGCCCTGGAACAACTAGTACGAGCAGGACTAAGCACATCCTCTCCAACTGAAGCCCACCCAGGCCGTCCAGTTAGGGGTAGGGGATACAATAGCAGACAACAGAGTCAGAGACAAACCTCTGCTCCCATTGTTAGGAGACTCACATGAAGACCAAACTGCACATCAGCTACAAATATATAAGGGTTCTAGGTCCAGCCCCTGAATGCTCTTTGATTTGTGGTTCAGTCTCTGTGAGCTCCCATGGGCCCAGGTTAGTTGACTCTGTAGATCTTCTTGTGGTACCCTGGACCTTTCAAACTTATTCACATATATCTCTTTCCCTTTCAGAAGACTACCTGAGCTCCACCTGATATTTGGCTGTGGGTCTCTACAACTGTTTTCATCCACTGTTGGATGAAGCCTTTTAGGAGCCAGTTATGTTAGGTTTCTGTCTGTAAGCATAGATGAGTATCATTAATAGTGTCAGGTGTTAGATCTCTCTCATGGGATAGACCTCAAGTTGGGGCATTCATTGCTTGACCATTCTTCACTCAATCTCTGCTCCATATTTATGCCTGCATATTTTATAGGACAAATTTTGGGTTGAAGGTTTTGTAGGTGGGTTGTGTGTCCATTCCTTCTAAGAAGTCCTGCCTGGCTATGGAAGACCGTCACTTTAGTCTCCATATCCCCTGCTGGTAGGAATCTCAGCTAAGGTTCCCCCATCCTAGCGTCCCTGAGATGGTCCTCACCAATTCTGAGTCTCACTCCCAATCCTCTCCTGCCTTCCCTTTTCCCATATCTGATCCTATCCCTGTTCCTGTCTGCACCCCCTCTCCCATTCTGTTCTCTCCCATCTGTTAGTTCCCCATCCAACTACAATGACAATTTTGTTTCCCTTTCTGAATGAGATTTACATATCACCCATTGTGCCCTCCTTTTTACCCAGATTTTTGAGACTGCAGGTTGTAGCATGTTTCTCCTGCACTTTTGGGCTAATGTCCACCTATAAGTGAATACATACCATGAGTGTCTTTCTGGGTCTGTATTACCTCACTTAGTATAAAAGGATACAAATTGGAAAGGAAGAAGTCAAGGTATCACTATTCATAGATGATATGATAGTATAAGTAAGAGATCCCCAAAAATCTACCTGAAAACTCCTGCAGCTCATAAACACCTTCAGCAAAGTGGCTAGATACAAATTTAACTAAAAGATAAATCAGTAGCCCTTCTTTATACAAATGATAAATGGACTGAGAAAAAAATTAGTTAAACAATACCCTTTACAGTAGCTACAAATAATGTAAAATATCTTGGTGTAGCTCTAACC
The DNA here is from genome assembly GCA_019843965.1 of Rhynchomys soricoides. Taxonomy (NCBI): domain Eukaryota; kingdom Metazoa; phylum Chordata; class Mammalia; order Rodentia; family Muridae; genus Rhynchomys; species Rhynchomys soricoides. The sequence goes on along the minus strand of JADRCH010000276.1, from coordinate 2,235,055 downwards.
AAGCAAATGAAAGACTAGTATGACAAAAATGTCAAGTCTCTGAGAAAAAAAAATGAGGAATACATGAGAAGATAGAAAGATATCTTAGGCTTATTGATTGCTAGGATTAACATAGTGAAAATGGCCATCTTACCCAAAGCAATTTACAGACTCAATGGAATTCACATTAAACGTCCAAAACAATACTTTTCAGACCTTGAAAGAACAATTCTCAACTTCATGTGGAAAAACAAATAAAAACCAGGATAACTAAAACAATCCTGTACAGTAAAAGAACTACTGGAGATATCTCCATTGCTGATTTCAATTTTTTCCTTTTTTTTTTTTTTTTTTTTCCTTTCTCTTTTTCCATGGGAGAGGTTTATTTGGTGAGAGGGAGAGGAGGAGGATGAAAGGGAGTGACAAAGATAAAGAAGGAAAGTGAGAGTAGAAAAGTACAGTCTGGCCATAAGCATGTAGAGAGAGGAGGGAAGGGAATAAGGGCGAGAGGGAGGGAGGGGCGATGGGACAAAGCAACAAGGCAAGAGCCTCAATATTTATTCTCTTTTTTTTCTCCTATTTAATACTTTATTCACATTTCAAATGTTTTCCCCTTCCCAGGTTTCCTCTTTGGAAACCCCCATCACATCCCCCCTCCCCCTGCCTCTATGAGGGTGCTCCCCTCTCCACCCACCCACTCCCATCTTCCCTCCCTGGCATTCCCCTATACTGGGGCATCAAATGTTCTCAGGTCCAAGGGCCTCTACTCCAACTGATGGCCAACAAGGCCCTCCTTAGCCACATTTGTGACCAACACCATGGGCCCCTCCATATGCATTCTTTGGTTGGTGGTCCAGTCTCTGGGAGCACCGGGGGGCCTGACCAGTTGACACTGTTGCTCCCTCCCCATGGGGCTGCAAACTCCCTCAGTTTCTTCAGTCCCTTCTCCAACTCCTCCATCTGGGACCCCATGCTCAGTCCAACAGTTGCTGTGAATTGAATCATGGATGTTCCAAACTTTTGGACTAATATCCACTTATCAGTGAGTACATACTGTGTTTGTTCTTTTGTGACTGCGTTACCTCACTCAGGGTGATATTTTCAAGTTCCATCCATTTGCCTGCGAATTTCATCAAGTCATTGTTTTTAATAGCTGAGTAGTATTTTATTGTGTGAATGTACCACATTTTCTGTATCCATTCCTCTGTTTAGGAACATCTGGGTTGTTTCCAGCTTTTGGCTATTATAAACATGGCTGCTATGAACATAATGGAATATGTGTCCTTATATGTTGGGGCATTTTCTAGGTATATGCCCAGGAGTGGTATAGCTGGGTCCTCAGGAAGTATTATGTCCAATTTTCTGAGGGTCTGCCAAACTGATTTCCAGAGTGGTTGTACCAGCTTGCAATCCCACCAACATTGGAGGAGTGTTTCTCTTTCTCCACATCCTCACCAGCATCTGCTGTCTCCTGAGTTTTTGATCTTAGCGATTCTGACTGGTGTAAGGTGGAATCTCAGGGTTGTTTTGATTTGCATTTCCCTGATGAGTAAGGATGTTGAACATTTCTTTAGGTGCTTCTCAGCCATTTGAGTTTCCTCAGTTGAGATTCTCTGTTTAGCTCTCTTCCCCACTTTTTGATAGGGTTATTTGGATCTCTGGAGTCTAGCTTCTTGAGTTCTTTGTATACATCAGATATTAGCCCTCTATCAGACATAGGATTGGTAAAGATCTTTTCCCAATCTGTAGGTTGCCGTTTTGTCCTATTTACAGCGTCCTTTGCCTTACAGAAGCTTTGTAATTTTATGAGGTCCCATTAGTTGATTCTTGATCTTAGAGCATAATCCACTGGTGTTCTCTTCAGGAACATTTACCCTGTGCCCATGTGTTCAAGATTTTTTCCCACTTTCTCTTCTATTAGATTCAGTGTATCTGATGTTATGTGGAGGTCCTTGATCCACTTGGACTTGAGCTTTGTACAGGGAGATAGGAATGGATCAATCCACTATCTTCTACATATAGACCACCAGTTGAACCAGCACCATTTGTTGAAGATGCTGTCTTTTTTCCACTGGATGGTTTTAGCTCCTTTGTCAAAATCAAGTGACCGTAGGTGTGTGGATTTATTTCTGGGTCTTAAATTCTATTCCATTGATCTACCTGCCTGTCGCTGTACCAATACCATGAAGTTTTTTATCACTACTGCTCTGTAGTACAGCTTAAGGTCAGGGAGGCTGATTCCTGCTGCACAGTGGCACCCTCTTACCTCCACCGACACGCTTGTCAACACTCCCTGGATGCTAGCCTTCTCTCTGCACTATTTGGTTATGGAACTCTTTGGCTAGCAAACACTCCCCTCCAGTATTACTGAATTAATATTTGCTAATTCTGTATTTTATCTTTGCTGCCCCAGACCCAGTCAGTGGTGTGGCCCTTGTGGCCAATTTCCCTGTTTCTTAAATGTTGGTAGGTCTTTTAGTCTGGTCTTTCTGCTTTCCCATCATGGTGATTCTTCTTCTTCCCCTTGGTCCCTTGCCTACCCAATCTAAAAGTCTCAATTCTGTCTCCCTGACCAACCATTGGCAGTATGGCAATTTTTTATTACCAATCAAAGATAGCAGGGACCAGGAACACTCATAGTCTGACAGTGCAGCTTTTGGGAACCAAACTAACACAAAGCATTAATCCTCACATTTCACCGTTTCTGTTCAATATTTAAAAAGGCTATTCTCTCAGACATAAATTGAGCATAACTATAACAATTATATAAATTATAAAGTATGAGATATAATTAACATCTAGCCCATCATATCTGTCAATTAGATAAAATACTCTAACATATATCCTAGCTTAAAAAGCTTGTAGTTTTATATATGAGAATGTTCTGATTTTTGGCTTTAATTACCATCTGAAAACCATTCTTTTATAGCTGTAATATCTCTCTCAATGCTAAACAAGTTGAGTTTGATTATGAAACTATAATTAGTCTTCAACCCCATCAGAAATCTGAGAACAAATTTTTACCTGAGTACATAGGAAGCACAAAAACATAAACAACACTTAAACAAATTCTAGAGACAGCTGACTAGTTGGACCGTTCTCTGTTAGTCAGAATGTCAGAGCATCTGTCATCAGTCCTCTGGCCCAGAACCATCTGATATACCTTGAAATGAAGTAGGAACTATGAAGGACTAGTTTACTCTGTATTGGCAAAGTTAAACTGTCAACCATCTGTCATTGTGTTCTTTCCTAGACAGTATTTTTTGTCTGAAGATGAATATTTTTTCAGTGGCTATCTTGCCATAACTGGAGCAACTATATATGGAGGTTTTGATGCTCAAGTTCTTCCTTAAACCAAGAAAAGGAACCTGTCAGAAGCAGAAATGTCTCTAGTTAATGATGTTTAGTAATGAATTAATATTAAAGGTCATATTCTGTGGATTTCTGATGTTTTTGAAGAATATTTATATGAGATGTATCTGAATTGTTAAACTTTGACTACTCCTAACTATTTCTATTTGAATATTGCAGAAAGCACCAAGCACCATAATATAGTTAGATCAGAATCTAATATAAACATGAGTTTGCTATCTGGCCCTTAACTTGTGTTATTTAATCATCCTAAGCAATTTGTAGTAGCAGTTGTTAGAAGGACTGGGCATAAGCCTTGTATTCTTAAAGGAGTTGGATAGGCACAATGCCTATCTAAGAGTAATAATATTAATTTCAATTTTTGTATCAATATAAATAGTGTATATCAATGAAAACCTAAAATCTGTATCAATCTATAAATTCTATACCAATGTAAAAATTATAACTTTAATTTGTTTCAATTATAAAGATTTCTACCATTGTAAAATTGTGGTTATATAATGTTTTATTTAAGAACAAATTAATAATTTATCCCATCTATTTCCTTCATGTTCAAAATTATAACTGTACTGGCTGGTTTTGTGTGTCAACTTGACATAAGCTGGAGTTAATCACAGAGAAAGGAGCTTCAGTTGAGAAAATGCCTCCATGAGATCCAGCTGTAAGGCATTTTCTCAATTAGTGATCAAGGTGGGAAGGCCCCTTGTGGGTGGTACCATCCCTGGGCTGGTAGTCTTGGGTCCTATAAGAAAGCAAGCTGAGCAAGCCAGTGGAAGCAAACTAGTAAGTAACATCCCTCTATGACCTCTGTATCAGCTCCTGCTTCCTGATCTGCTTGAGTTCCAGTCCTGACTTCCTTTGGTGATAATCAGCAATGTGGAAACGTAAGCTGAATAAATCCCTCCCTACCCAACTTGCTTCTTGGTCATGATGTTTGTACAGGAATAGAAACCTTGACTAGAACAATGACAGTTTCCAAATTATCCCTTAAAATGACAACCTATCTATAATTTATGAAATAACCATAATCAGACATCTAAACACAAGGGATTGAGATGATGACTCTTCACAACTTCTTCCTGCTGAATACGGGAAAAGAAAAATTCTTTAAAGAAGTGGGGAACAATAGGAAAATTAGAAAATTTGGTTAGATATAAGAAAGCTAGCTTTAGCACCTGTTTTTCAGTCTTTGTATGTTCAGAAGGTGCAGGACTTGACTGAAATTCTGACTGGATCCACCCGAAATGTTAGGTGAAGTGAGGTCATCTGGAATCACCAGCTATTTCTGAAGCTGTTTTGGAAACAATTCTCTGGAAACAGCTTCAGGAGGCAGGGGGGCTGGAACAGCAGGTCACTTCAGCCTCCCTGGGGATGAGGATGAATCTTGCTAAAGCTGTAAATTCTGTAATATATGAATCTCATAACTACAATTTTAGTACTGTTAAGATATTTATATGGGTTGTACAAGGTGCACAGTTCAGTTAAAGATGAATTTTTTTCTCCTTGTTTGAGCAGGTAAAAGACAACTGTCTTTTGTATGAGTTAATTTGATCAATAACCAATTATAATAAATCTTAATTCATGCTGTATGAAGGATGGCATGATGAGTCTTAGGGATTCCACAGTCAGAAACATTTATTGTCTAAATTTAGCTGAAGTGTTGGCTAGAAATATTTTTATGTCTAAGCCAGTTATTGGGCTGTTCCCATGTTGAGGAATCAGCAGATCAAGTTACCTGTCCCGTTTGATTTTCTTGAATTTTTCTTTTTTGTAACCAAGATCTTCAAGGGGTCTCCCCTGTAATATTGATTCATATTATTCTGGAAGAGGTCCTAAGCATTTTCTCCTGTCCTGTCAACACAAATACAGAGCCTCTCTCCCAAAATAGCATGTTCTTGGTCTAGTAACCATAAATCATCAAAGGTAAAGATGGAATTAATTTAGTAGCTTGACCTCTCTCCCAGAGGAATTTTAATATCATAAATACCACCAAACTTATAACTAACTTCATTTTGATAATTAATGCAAAGCAATTAAGACAATCTAAACACATATTATCTGTTGGGGTAGTGCTCCTCCACTATCTCCTGTTTTGTTCTTACATGGTTAGTTTTTAATAGTGAGATCAAGGCACAAGTTTCTACTGTCTGAGATAGATTAGGCTCACTATGCCCTGCTTTTTGATCTACAATTTAAGATCAAAAGCCTCAAAGTATTTATTCATCTATGTATTTAACTTTAATTAAATTACCTTCTACTTACTTACTTATTTCCAGGCTATATTTTTATCATATCAGGCTGAGTAATCCCAGAAATCCAATGTAGACCATGTTCGAAGATCCCAAGAGCTGCCCAGGCACAGACTTTTTAAACATTTTTTTAATTCATTTTTCTCATTCCTTCTATTCTCCCCCCTTGCCTTTATTTCTTACATTTGAGATAAAAGGTCTGGATTTCTTCATTCCATGCATACTTAAACATTTAAACAATTACCATTAAAAGCCTTTCTATCCTTAAAAACAATTAAATCAAATGTTATTTATCTATATCTTTTGATTATTTGCTTGTAGGAAGCAGGCAATGCCTACCAGCTCTCTCTCCCTCTCCCTTCCCTCCCCCCCCCCCTCACTTCAGAACAGCCTGTCTCTGCACAGAAGGCGCTCTCAGCACATCTGAGCTTAAACTTTCTGAGGCAGTTAGAAACCTTTTAGAAGAGCCTATGGTAAATCCCCACTGGTGGCCGTATTCCTTTGTTCTAGTTTTGTGGCTTGTACTGGAACCATATGACTTGGCTCAGCTCACTGAGAAACCAGTTCTTCCCTTCTACTAATCTCACATCTGGGTGCATGTGTATTCTATTCAGGAATCTCCAATTAATTTTTAAAAGTGAGGTCTTGCCTACCATGTAGCATGCCATCTATAGCAGTGAAGAGTTAATTCACTTTAATCTCCCTTCTGATGGATGAACGAGCCTCTAGCCATCCACCAGAACTCTCTGGATTCACGAATGAAAGACACACACACACACACACACACACACACACACACACACACAGGCTTAAATTTTAATATGCCTAACTAACTCAATAGTTGGGCACTTCTAAACCTCTCTACAGCTAGCACACACTCCCTTCCAGTATTCCTGAATTAATATTTGCTAACTCTATATTTTATCTCTGCTGCCACAGACCCAGACAGGGGAGTGGCCCCTGGGCCAATTACCCTGATTCTTACATGTCGGCAGGACTTTTAGTCTGATCTTTCTGCTTCCTCATCATGGCAATTCTTCTGTTATTCTTCTTCTCCCTTGCTCTCTTGCCCATGCAATCTGTCCTGCCTCTGTCTCTCTGCCCAACCATTGATTGTATGGCAATTCTTTATTACCAGTCAAAGCAAGCTAGTGGCAGGGACACTCATTGTTCAGAGTACCCAGGTTCAATTCCTAGCGCCCACATGGAAACTCACAATTATTTATAACTCCAGTTTCGGGGGATCTGGAACCCTCCCACAGACATACACATAGGTAAAATGTTAGTGTACATAAAGGTAAATCATCTTTAAAAAAATTGATTTACCCTAAAATTTCTTTCTAATAAGTAGCAGCTCCTTATAGCATGATCTTAGCTTTGCTGTATAGCACACTCTAGCAATTAACTGGATTTTACCTTGTTGATACAAGGTAATGAGATTCTTTAGTTGAGTGAAGCAGATAATAAAAATTAAATTAATATTCTAAAAGGAGAAGTTTTGGGCTGTGTGTGTGTGTGTGTGTGTGTGTGTGTGTGTGTGTGTTTGATTGGTTAGTTGGATTTTTACTCCTTGTTTGTTTCTTTTTAGTTGCTATGATGGACATTTTTTCCACACATTATCAACATCTTCACATGGACAAGAGTCAGTCTTAGCCATGTCTCTGATTCAAATATTTTAAGTCCTTCTGGTGGCAAGAAGTGCAGTTCAAAATTTTGACAAGTATGCTACATGTCTCTCAGTACTTAATGAGGACTAAACTATTTTCTCTATTTGTGATGGCATCTTGACTTCAAAGGGTTTTCTCTCTGAACACTTTTTATCTATCCTTATTGTCACCATGATGATCTTTGTTGGCTCAGTGTTGGCCATTGTCATAATTCTTCTATAGAGCCTAACACTGGGCAGAAGAGTTCCATAGGAATTCTTCCATTTAAACTTCACAAAAACATATTTTAAAATGTCTACTGATTCAGAATTTTATGATGGACAAGGACCTTCCTTTCCCATACTAATGCACTTGGTCCATGTATTACTATGTCAGAAAAACAATGTCACCAGAAGTCAACACGAAACAATAGCTCATTGACTCAAACTTCTCATCTGATGAAGACTCAAGATGTAGAGAAAAGATTGAGCAAAAGTAAAGAAAACTGAAACTCCAGAGAATGGGAGAAACTCATAGAGCTGTGTTACAGGGGAATTCTTATAGGACTTTTGGCAGATAGTGAATAAAAGCTCATGTGAATTCTATGCTTAACTCTTTGGACCAAATTTGGGCTTAACCAAGATGGGGAGGGGACTCACAGGGTTTGTGCCTGTTCTATGGCCCAAGCTGGGAATTGATCAGGTTCTAATTATTGAACTAAGAGTGGCCATGTACCATAGTAGCCTTGCTCATTATCTTATGAGATCATGGCTAGCTCAATTTGCTAGCTGTTAGCCTTGGGTAGGTCTCTAGCCCTAGACCTCTATGGACTCCACTAGCCACTGACCTTAGTTGGCTCTGTCTACTGTTAATCAAACCATGATATCTTTGTTCACATGATTACAAGACCAGTTTATAGTTGACCATAAATCTTTTTCTTTATTGCCTACAGGGAGCTGACTTTTATCATAGCTGCCCAGATGCAGCTGTAGTTTTTCTTGGTTACTTCATTTTTAGCTCCTGGTCTATGGGAGTAGTGCAGACGGCCTTCTTCCAGAAACAGGTGGAGAATTTCTACAAGCCACTCTTATCTGCAATTTAATAATTGCAATTAGTTGCCTTAGATAAGGGAAGATGAAAAAACCAAACCAAACCAAACCAAACCAAACCAAACCAAACCAAACCAAACCAAA
>JADRCH010000276.1:2200299-2219491 GCA_019843965.1 Rhynchomys soricoides | reverse complement strand
GTCCTGAGAAAGAATAGCAAGCCCATCCTTAAAATGTCCTTGACAAGTTCTGTTTTTTTCTCTACCAGTTAGGTTTCTCCAAGGACAGTAGTCAACAGCATTATATTTACAGTGAAAAAATTTTTTACCATGTGCACTCTGGAAATCGTGGGAGAGATATGATTTTTCCAGACTGGTATCCTATAATACTTATAATACTTGACAACATAATATGAATAGGATACTATTTCTAGCTTTATCTAGCTTCAGTGAAATTTGAACAATTGCTTATTTAAAAAACTTGTCAATCTCTTTCTCTTCTAAACACCTTTAATTACTATAAAGCTCTGGCATGTTTAAGATGACTATAAATAATGCCAGCTTTATGATTACAAATACTGTTGGTTTGGGCTTGGGAGAAATATTAATAATAATGATCAAGAGATACTCTTATTTATATTTTTTGGAGTAGATTTAAGCTTGCAGGAAAATTAAGAAAGGGCTGTATAAATTACCCATGCCTATAAGTAAGTTGCCCTATTTTTATCATTCTCAACAGAGTAGTATCCTTATTGTAATCAGTGAACCCACATTTTATAATATAATTACCTAAAGTACATAGGTATTTTAGACTTTATGTGTTGCTCATTTTATAGCTTTAAACAAATGTGTGATGACACGAATCTCACTCTAGTACCACACAGAGTACTTTCTTTACCATGGAGCGCTTCTATCCTCTTCCTTCTTATCCCTCTCCTGATGACACCCATAGTGAGTAGGGAAAGTAAAGCTCTCACTTTTTTTATAGTTTTACTTTTTTTAAATGTCATGGAGATGGAATCACAGAACATGCACACAGTTTTTTTTCTGGATTGTTTTCTTCTAGTCTGTTATATGCTTACATTTCCTCTGTTTCTTCTCACTGTGTGAAAGCTCTGTCCATCCAATTAAATACTATTTAAACATCTGAAAGTACTAAAGCTATTAATCTATTTACAAACAGAAGAACATCTTGGTTGCTGGAACTTTTGACAATTATGTAAAAAACTGCCATGAACACACTTATAGAGGAGTTTGAATGGACATGAATGTCAAGACTAGTTAGATCTTTTTTTTTTTTCATACTTTATTTACATTTCAAATGTTTCCCCCTTTCCAAATCTCCCCTTTGGAACCTCCCCATTCCCTCTCCCTCCCCTGCCACTATGGGGGTATTCCCCCACTTACCCACTCTCTTCATCCCTCCTTGGCATTCTTCTCTATTGGGGATCTAACGCCCTCAGGCCTAAGAGCCTATACTCACCCCGATGGCTAATAAGACCCTCCTCTGCCACATATGTGGCAGGCACCATGTGTATTCTTTGGTTGGTGATCCAGTCTCCAGGAGTATCTATGGGTCAGGCCAATTGCCACTATTGCTCCCTCCCTGGGGCTGCAAACTCCCTCAGCTCCTTCAGTCTCTTCTCCAAGTCCTCCATTTGGGACCTCACACTCAGCCCTTTGGTTGCTGTGATGTGACTCTTGGGTATTTCAAAGTTTTGGGCTAATAACCACTTATCAGTGAGTACATACCATGTTCATTCTTTTGTTACGGTGTTACCTTGCTCAGGATGATATTTTCAAGTTCCATCCATTTGCCTGCGAATTTCATGAAATCATTGTTTTTAATAGCTTAGTAGTATTCCATTGTGTAAATGTACTACATTTTCTGTATCCATTCCTCTGTTGAGTGACATCTGGGTTGTTTCCAGCTTCTGGCTATTATAAATATGGCTGCTATGAACATAGTGGAACATGTGTCTTTATTACATGTTGGAGCATCTTCTGGGTATATGCCCAGGAGTGGAATAGCTGGGTCCTCAGGTAATATTATGATCATTTTTCTGAGGGATCTGCCAAACTGATTTCCAAAGAGGTTGTATCAGCTTGCAATCCCAACAGCAGTGGAGGAGTGTTCCTCTTTCTCCATATCCTCCCTAATATCTGCTGTCACTTGAGTTTTTGACCTTAACCATTCTGACTGGTGTGAAGTGGAATCTCAGGGTTGTTTTGATTTGCATTTCCCTGATGAGTAAGGAAGTTGAACATTTCTTTAGGTGCTTCTCAGCTATTTGAGTTTCCTCAGTTGATAATTCTCTGCTTAGCTCTGTTCCCCATTTTTTGACAGGGCTATTTGGGTCTCTGGAGTCTAGCTTCTTGAGTTCTTTGTATACATTGGATACTAGCCCACTATTGGATATAGGATTGGTAAAGATCTTTTCTCAATCTGTAGGTTGCCGTTTTGTCCTATTTACAGTGTCCTTTGCCTAACAAAAGCTTTGTAATTTTATGAGGTCCCATTTGTCCATTCTTAATCTTAGAGCACAAGCCATTGGTGACAATATGCAAATTAGCACAATTAGAAATGAAAAGGGAGATATAACAACAGATTCTGAGGAAATTAAAAAAAATCATCAGATCCTAGTACAAAAGCCTATACACAACAAAATTGGAAACTCTGGAGGAAATGGACAAGTTTCTAGACAGATACCAATTACCAAAGTTAAATCAGGATCAGATAAACCATCTAAACAGCCCCATAACCCCTAAAGAAATAGAAGCAGTCATTAAAAGTCTCCCATCCAAAAAAATCCCAGGCCCAGATGGCTTCAGTGCAGAATTCTATCAGGCCTTCAAAGAAGACCTAATACCAATTCTCTTCAATCTATTCCACAAAATAGAAACAGAAAGAACACTACCCAATTCATTCTATGAGGCCACAGTTACACTGATACCAAAGCCCCACAAAGAGTCAACAATAAAAGAAAACTTCAGACCAATTCCCCTTATGAATATCGATGCAAAAATACTCAATAAAATTCTTGCAGACCGAATCCAAGAACACACAAAATGATCACTCACCATGACCAAGTAGGCTTCATCCCAGGGATGCAGGGATGGTTCAATACCCTGAAATCCATCAATGTAATCCACTACATAAACAAACTCAAAGAAGAAAACCACATGGTCATTTCGTTAGATGCTGAAAAAAGCATTTGAAAAAGTTCAACATCCCTTCATGCTAAAGGTCTTGGAAAGATCAAGGATTCAAGGAGCATACCTAAACGTAGTAAAAGCAATATACAGTAAACTGGTGACCAACATCAAACTAAATGGAGAGAAACTTGAAGCAATCCCACTAAAATCAGGGACTAGGCAAGGCTGTCCTCTCTCTCCCTATTTATTCAATATGGTACTTCAAGTTCTAGCTAGTGCAATTAGACAACAAAAGTAGGTCAAAGGGATACAAATTGGACAGTAAGAAATAGTTAGATCTTGTAATAAGATTGTTTTTATCTCTATTCAAACCACTAACCTATATCCTACAGTGTTCATATCATTTGCTTTTTAACTAGCATAAAAAAGAATTTTGTGGACCAGCCTCCTTGTCAGTGTGCCAGTGTTTCAGATTGTAGTCATTCTGATGGGTGTATGATGCTATTTCATTATTGCTTTGAATTTCCCCAATAACTTAACACATAAATATATTTGCATATTTATTTGCAGTCTATATCTCTTTTTGATGATTCATCTGCCATATTTTAAGCAATGGTAAATTTTCTTGTTGTTTTGTTGAACTCCGAGGACAGCCTATAAGGGAAAGCAGTTGTTTCCCGGGCCCCTAGAGAACAGCTCCTCACATGTGCCTATATCTCTCCATAGGTCTATGACATTTGGTCACATAAATAAAGGTCACGCCCCTCAAGCCCCTTCTCAGGTAGAGTCATGGCCTCGTAGCCTCAGTATCCCATGTTGATGAGACACCTATTGGCTTAGCCATGCCCCTTCCCAGTTACTATTTCAACCTCACCCCTCTCTGAGGGAGTAGGGGCTGGGGTACAGTCTCACCCATGCCACTCTCCACAATGACAATAAATGATTTAGAACAAAAAAAAAAAAAGAAGAAGAAGAACTTTTGTGTGTACAAAGATGTAAATGTTTTTCTCGAAGTCTGTAGCTGATCTAATCTTTTAACTTTGTCTTCCACAGAGCAGAAGTTTTAAATTTTAAAAAAGTTCAGTTTATCAGCAATTCTTTGATTGGATGTTTCTTTTAGCATTATATTTTAAAAGACACTGCTTTTGACAAGACTTCCAGCGATGGCTAGATGTTTTGCCCTAGATTTCTTGCCTAAGAAAGGTCAAAGTTACTGTTTTAGAGTTAAAAGTGTCTTCAATAGCTTTAAGTATTTTTCTTTTTTGCATATATGTTTTTATTGCAAATTTAAAAAACTGAAGTTGACTTTGTTTTGTGTCATGCTTACATTATGAGTACTGACAGTGGGATGAATATCTTGCCGATAGTTACACTGTAATTTGTATACTGAAAAGCTGAGGAAGAAATTCAATTTTCTTATATAAATCAAGATATTATCTAAGATTTCCTTATTGATCTCAGGAGGTTAGGTGAGCTGATACTGTCAGTTCAAATTTAAAAAAATTACCTGGACCTTGATTTGTGCAGTTTTATATTTGGCATTAGCATTTAGATTTCTATATTTATCTAAAATGGCTGCCCCATCCATTAGTAGACTTTTAAAACTGGTGTATATATAAATATATAAATATATAAATGGTATATATAAAACTTTATAACAGTGCTGTGTCAGTTTAATAAATTTTTATACTGCAGAGTTGTTACATTTTGGGACAAAACAAAGGTCTATTTCCAGGGGCTTATTACTACCTTCTTCATCAGCATTGGATGGAAGAGCTTTTACACATTGCCAGTGTCTTAGTCAGGGTTTCTATTCCTGCACAAACATCATGCTGTTCATCACTAAAGGAAGTCAGGACTGGAACTCAAGCAGGTCAGGAAGCAGGAGCTGATGCAGAGGCAATGGAGGGATGTTTCTTACTGGCTTGCTTCCCCTGGCTTGCTCAACTGGCTTTCTTATAGAACCCAAGACTACCAGCCCACAGATGGTACCATCCACAAAGGGTCCTCCCCCCTTGATCATTAATTGAGAAAATGTCTTACAGCTGGATCTCATGGAGGCATTTTCTCAACTGAAACTCCTTTCTCTGTGGTAACTCCAGCTTGTGTCAAGTTGACACAAACCCAGCCAGTATAGGCAGTAAATAAAAATAAAACAATTTAGTTTAGAACTAATGTCAAAACTTACTTTATTTTTGAAGTCTTATGTTTCTTTGTTTTGTGATTTTATTTTATTTTTTAGATTATAATATAGTCATATCATTTCTCTGTCTCTTTCCTCTCTTAAAACTCTGCCACATACCCTTCCTTGCTCTTTCCAATCCATTTTTGAATAAATGGTTGATATATATATATATATATATATATATATATATATATATATTCCTAAAACAATAAATATAACTGCTCATTGCAAAAGAGACCATTATAAAAAACCAACAAACAATCAAATCCAGTGTTCTGGAACCTGGTTGAAAGCATGCATCCATAATGCAACTCCCGCTCCTAAAGCTCAGGGAATACTACAGAACTTGAGGAGGAAAGATTGAAAGGTCCAGAGAACTAGGAAGTTTGCTGTGATACTATGTCTCCTAGAAATATCAGAAGCTACAGCCACAAACTCTCTCCAATCATGACTGCCTAAACAAAAGCTGAACAACAACAACAACAATAGGCACACTAAGGTAGACAGGGGTGACAGGAAACCCAGGAGGCCTTAACCCTAGAACAAAAAAGGACAGACAACTAAGGAATGTTGGAGCAGGAGAAATAGTCTTCCCAAGGGAAGAACATACCAATTGGTTATCCAAAACCAAATGATGGGCCCTGAATATGTAAACTGATTTTTAAATTATTTAAAAATGATTTCATTCATTTTTAAGGGAATGACATACCCGAGGCCATTTGATTTTCTTGGTTATCCTCTCAGTCTATCAATGAATCAAATTTCATTTTTAGGTCTGATAAATTTTTAATTAGATTTTGTGTCAGTGAGATCTGCATCTAGACTTATTTTGTGAATATTCACTTGTGGCCATACCATTTATGCAAAGGCTTGGTGTTGTGTTGCTTTTGTCAACAATCAATTGACTTTGCTTATGTGGGTCCATTTCTGAGCTGTCTATTCTATTCTATAGATGTATTTTCTATTCTTTCACAAATACTACATTGCTAAAATTTCTGAACTGTATTGTAAGTCTTAAAGCCAGGTAATATTGTTTACCAACTTATTCAATAATATCTTTGTCATTCTGGTTCATTTGCCTCTTCCTATAAACTCTAAAATCTGTTTGAAAATATCTTGTTAAAATTTTGGTTTGATTTGTATTGAATCTGCAGACCTAATTGGGAAGGATTGATATGACAGTATTGAGAGTTTTCTTCTTATGAACTTTGTCATACTTGTGCAGTTACTAAGTTCTTCTATTTAATTTGTCAGTCTTTAGGGTTCCCTCTTATAATTCTTGCACATATTTTATTAAATTAATAAGAAAGTATTTCATTTTGTGGTATAAAATAAATGCTATTAGAATTTTAATATCAAAATTTTCATACTTGTTTCTGTTTCATATGACAACTGTTTATGTTTCTTCTGGTTCTTCTCCTTATTCTTCCACATATCTGATCCCTCAGTCTCATCCACAGCTCCACTGCAGAAAACCTGGCCTCTTGCTCCCATCTCCTTTTGGTCTGACAGACCTTCCCCTTCTAAACATGTGGATCTTCTTTCTCTCCAGTGTCATTGACCACAGGCCCATGATGACAAAGGGAGCACAGCCAATGAACACAGTTTTAGATAGGCCTGTGAGTATGCATGGAAATGACATCATTCCAGGATCAGCTTCTGGGAGACAGAACAACTTTATTCAGGGTGAATCAAGAGTTATATATGTTTATAGAAGTGGATAGGAATATCCAGGGTGGGCAAATAGGTCATTGGCTGATGCTCTAGTTACTAAGATACCTCATCAGCATGGGTGGCATTCCAGAAATCTCAGGTGCTTGTTTAATGGTTTCTTCTCAGAAAAAAGGAAGTTGAACCTGTAATCGACAAGGCTCCATGACATTCTGCAGGTAGAGGGTATAGATATTTCAAGCTCTTCAGTTAAGATCAGAAAAAGAGAAGGCCTAGTGAAAAAGAGATTCCACCATTTTGCACTGAACTCAGGGCTTTCTGGTAATGACAGACTTTGACGTTAATTAGCAGAGCAACATAACCACACTCCTCCAACTCATTGCTTTTTCCTAGCCCCCAACACCAGCAGGCATTCTGTGTTAACCCAAGGGCCATTTCTGCCAGGGCAACAACAGACAGCAGATCCACAGTTCCTTCCTTGTCTTCCAGATCCAATTCTCTCAGTCATATCCCCAGCTCTGTATCAGAAAACCTGCTTCAGTCTCCCTTTTGTCTCTGTCACCATCCTCAATGTATCACAAAGATCTTCTATACCAATACACTTTCCTGAAATGCATCTCATTATTCCAGCCCCCAATTTCATTATTCCAGCAAGCATTTTCTGTGAACACACCAGCTGTACGGGCTGGCTTTGTATGTCAACTTGACACAAGCTGGAGTTATCACAGAGAAAGGAGCCTCCCTTGAGGAAATGCCTTCATAAGATCCAGCTGTAAGGAATTTTCTCAATTAGTGATCAAGGGGGGAGGGCCCAGTACATTGTGAATGGTGTCATCCTTGGGCTGGTTGTCTTGGTTCTATAAGAAAGCAGGCTGAGCAAGCCAGGGGAAGCAATCCAGTAAGCCACACTCCTCCATGGCCTCTGCATCAGTCCTGCCTCCAAGTTCCTGCCCTGTGTGAGCTCCTCTCCTGACTTCCTTTGATGATCAACAGCAGTGTGGGAGTGTAAGCTGGATAAACCCTTTCCTCCCCAACTTGCTTCTTGGTCATGATGTTTTGTGCAGTAATAGAAACCCTGACTAAGATACTAGCAAAGTAGACCAGGGAAACAGGCAAGCTAACTGAAAACCTTCATCACTCCCTCCTCTCCTGCAAATCCTTGAGTCTCATCCCTACTTCTGCAACAGAACACCTGCAGCAGCCTTCTTTATAAATCTGACCACATGTCATATAGATCCCACAGGCCTTCTCTTCTACAACTTGATACATTATCCCAGTCACCAATTCTATCAGTCACTCTATGTTTACCCACAGACTACTCATATCAAGAAAACAGGAGGATATTTTTTCATTCCTTTCTGTTCCTCTAGACCCAACACCCCAATCTCATTTCTAGCACTAAAGCAGACCCTCTGTGGTAACATCCCTTCATAGTTTTCCCCCAATCTAAGGAGATGATGTAGGCAGATCCTGGATGAACAATCTGCTCTCCTCACTCCTGTGACCACCTTTAGATCCTTAGCCTATCCACAGTCTTCAAGTGTCAGCTCTCAATACCCAGAAACACACCTCCAGTGGCCGTAACTTTCAAACCCAAAGAAAATTCCTACCAGGGAAATTTTCACATACTTTGAAAATCAAGAGAGACAACAGAAAGTAAATAATAAAACACCCATCCCGTCAAGAAATCAGTGCCTAGACCTATAATCATTCCAATTCCAAATGGATCAAAGACCTTAACATAAAACTGGATACACTGAACTTGATATAAGAGAAAGTAGAGAATAGTCTTAAATTCATGAGCATTGGAGATAACTTCCTGGACAGAACACCAATCTTGCAGGCACTAAAATCAATAATTAATAAATGGGACCTTATGAAAGTGAAAAGTTTCTATAAAGCAAATGACACCATTAATATAACAAAACAGCAGCCTATAGAATAGGAAAATATCTTCACCAACCCCACTTCCAACAGAGGACTAATATCCAAAATATATAAAGAACTGAAGAAACACGATATCAAAAAAAAAAAAAATCTAATCAAATATGGGGTAGAAATCTAAACAGAGAATGCTCAATGGAGAAAACTCAAATGGCTGAGAAACATTTAAAGAAATGTTCTACATCCTTAGCCATTAGGAAAATGAAAATCAAAACTACTTTGAGATTCCATTTTACATCTGTCAGTATGGCTAAGATCAGTAACACAAGTGACAACTCATGCTTGTGAGGCTGTAGAATAAGGGAAACACTGATCCACTGTTGGTCATGGTGCAAACTTTTCCAACCACTATGGAAATCAGTAGCTGGAAACTAGAAACAACGTAGATGCCCTCAAGTGAAGGATGTCCAAAGAATATGTGGTGTATGTTTACACAGTGGATTATTATTCAGCTGTTAAAACAAATGACATCATGGAATTTGCAAGAATACAGAATATAGAATATAGAAAAACTCATCCTGAGTGAGGTAACCTATATCCAGAAAAATAAATATGCTATAAATGCAATTACACAGTCTATAACACAATAACATATTTTTTATTATAGGGGTCAAATCCAGAAACTTATATGTTATAGACAAGTGTTCTATCACTGAGCTATATGATTAGACCTTATATATGGGCACTGATCTTGACCTAGTGTGTTAGTTAGGGTAACTATTGCTGTGATGAAACACTATACCAAAGCAACTTGTGGTGGAAAGGACTTATTTCTCTCACAGTTCTGTTTAACAGTTCATAAACAAAAGCCATGAGAGCAGGAACATCGAGTCAGGAGCTGACAAAAGAGACCATGGAGGACTGTTGATTGTTGTCTTGCTCTCCATGGCTTTTTTATAGAAACCAGGACCACTATCCCTAGGATGGCACCACCACAATGGGCAGAGTTCCCAGTTGAGGCTCCTCTTTTATGACTGTAGCTTGTGTTAAGTTAACATAAAATTAGCCAGTAAACCTAGGTAATAATATATGATGTGAGTGCTTATGTGCATTTGTATGTGTGCACAAGTATATGCTTGTATCCACAGGGTTGCCTAATAAAATGTATTTCATACAGTGGATTATAGACAAAATAATCTGAGAACCAACAAACATTGCAGAGCAGTCATCAGTGGTCAATTTAATGTTCAATGTTCAATTTATCAAG
This sequence comes from Rhynchomys soricoides, assembly GCA_019843965.1. NCBI lineage: Eukaryota > Metazoa > Chordata > Mammalia > Rodentia > Muridae > Rhynchomys > Rhynchomys soricoides. The sequence continues at coordinate 2,209,529 of JADRCH010000276.1, read as the reverse complement.
GTATTTAATTTGTATAAAGTTTACTGAGTGTCATTGAATAAAAATGTGATTTTTATACTAACTTGCTTATAAAAATTATAGTGGATATAATTCTGAGTTCAAAGCACTTCTAGAGTGCTACCAACTTGGGCCAGAGAATAATTCCTTGTGACAAACTTGTTATCTAGGTTTGTTTTTCCATCATTAACCTTTTCCGTTTAATTCCTTCCAACTGATAATATGGCCTCCATTCAAAATTGTACTCAAATTCCTCTTCTGCAAAACTAGGAAGAACATTATCCTAAACAGTATATAGTTTCTATTTAATTTTATGAAAATATTTTTACAGTAAAAAATCATTAAGTCTTACTTCAAAAGCCTGTATTCCACAAAACTGGAAAATCTAAATGAAGTGGAGGACTTTCTAGACAGATACCACTTAGGAAAGTAAAATCAAGGTCAGGTGAACTATTGAAATAGTCCCATAACTCCTAAGGAAATAAAAGCAGTCATTAAAATGTTCATAGTAATAATTTTAAAAAAACCAGGGCCAGGTGGTATTAGTGCAGAATTCTACCAGACTTTCAAGAAGAACTAACATCAATATTGCTCAAAATATTCCACAAAATAGAAACAAAAGCAATACTACCTAACTTATTTTATGAAGCCACAGTTCCCCTGATAGCTAAACCACACAAAGACTCAACAAAGGAAGATACCTTCTGACCAATTTTGCTTATGAACATTAACACAAAAACACTCAAAAAATTCTTGCAAACTGAATACAAGACTATACCAAAAACATCATTCATCACCATTAAATAGGGATGCAGGGAGGCAGGGATCACCAGGGATACAGGGATGGTTCAATATATGAAAATCCATCAACATAATCCACTATCTAAATAAACTCAAAGAAGAAAAAAAAAAAAAAAAAAAACAACCCACATTAACAGCTGCTCATTAACTGCTGAAAAAAGCTTTGACACAGTCCAATACCCTTCATGTTAAAAGTCTTGGAGAGATCAGAGATTCAAGGCACATACCTAATCAGAATTAAAAATAATATACAGGAAGTGAATAGCAGCATCAAATTAAATGGAGAGAAATTTGAAGCAATTCCACTAGAATCAAGGATAAGACAAGGATGCCCATTCTTTCCCTGTCTTTTCAATATAGTACTTGAAGTTCTAGCTAAAGCAACAAAACAACAAAAGGAGATCACAGTTACAAATTGGAAAGGAAGAACTCAAAGTATCATATTTGAGAATATTGTAGTATACATAAGCAACCCTAAAAATTCTACCAGAGAACTCCTTCAGCTGATAAACAACTTCAGCAAAGTCTCTGGTTATAAAAGTCACTCAAAGAAATCAGTAGCACTCCTTTATATAAATGATAAATGGGCCAAGAAAGAAATTAGGGAAACAACAGCTTTCACAATAGCCAAAATAATTTAACATATCATGAGATAATTCTAACCAAGACAAGGATCTGTTTGACAAGAACTTCCAAGGTCCTTGAGGAAAGAACTGAAGAAGATATTAGAAAATGGAAAGATCTCCCATGTTCATGGATTGGTAGGATTAACATAGTGAAAATGACCATCTTATCAAAAGCAATCTATAGTTTCCCATCAAAATTCCAACAAAATTTTTACAGACTTTGAAAGAGAAATTTTCAACTTCATATGAAAAAATAGCCAAGATAATGCTGAACAATAAAAGAAATTTGGAAGGAATCATCATGCCCGACCTCAGGCTGTACTACAGAGCAATGGTAATAAAAACTGCATGTATTGGTACAGAAACAAACACATTGATCAACGAAATAAAATTAAAGATCCAGAAACAAACCCACATACCTTTGGACACTTGATTTTTGACAAAGAAAGCATAACCATACAATGAACAAAGGACAGCAACAAATGTTACTGATCTAACTAGATGTCTGCATGTAGAGGAATGCAAATAGATCCATACTTATTGCCCAGCACAAAACTCAAGTTCAAGTTCAAGTTCAAGGATCTCAACATAAAACCAGATACACTAAATTTCGTAGAAGAGAAAGTAGGAAATAGCTTCAAAGTCATTGGTACAGAAGACAATTTCCTAAACAGAACACTAGTGGCTCCGGCTTTAATATTAACTATTAATAAATGGGACCTCATAAAACTGAAAAGTTTCTGTAAGACAAAGAAAACTGTCAGTAGAACAAAATGGCTGCCTACAGATTGGGAGAAGATCTTCACCAATCCTACATGCTAGAGAGGGTTAATATCCAAAATACATAAAGAACTCAAGAAGTTAGATAACAACCCAAATAACCCAATTTTAAAAATGGGATCAAGATGCTAAACAGAGAATTCTCAACAAAGGAATCAAGAATGGCCAAGACACACTTAAAGAAATGTTCAGCATCCTTAGTCATTAGGGAAATGCAAATCAAAATGATTCTGAGATTTCACTTTACACCAATCAGAATGGCTAAGATAAAAAACCTCAAGCAGTAGCCCATGGTGGCAAGGATGTGGAGAAAGAGGATCACTCCTCCATTGCTGGTGGGATTGCAAATTGGTACAACCACTCTGGAAATCAATCTGGTGGCTTCTCAGAAAACTGGAAATAGTCCTACCTGATGATTTCCAGATACTGCTCCTGGACATATACTCCTTTATACCGGAAGGATAGGTGCTCCACTATGTACACATCAGCCTTATTTATAATAGCCAGAAACTGGGAACAACCCATCTGTCCCTTAACCGAAGAATAAATACAGAAAATGTGGTTCATTTACATAATGGAATACTATTCAGCTATTAAAAACAAGGACATCATGAATTTTGCAGGCAATTGGATTGAAAAATCAACATAAGTGAGGTAATCCCAGACTCAAAAGGACATGTATGGTATGTACTCACTGATAAGTGGATAGTAGCTATAAAGTACAGGATACCTATGATATTGGTAGGGTACTACAAACCCAAAGAGATTAAACAAGAAAGAAGGTCCAAGTGAGGATGTTTCAATCCCACTTAGAAGAGGGAACAAAATAATCACAGGAGGCAGATGGAGGAAGGGCTATGAGTGGGAGAGGGGAGGGAGAGGCAAATAAGGGAGCAGGATCAGGTGTGGGGAGAGACAGAAGAGAAGCCCAGAGGGCTAGGACAATGAATGTAAATCTGCAGGTGCCAAGAATGGGGTAATCTTTAGGCTGTCCTTGAGACTTGGGATGTTGGAAGAAGAAAAAAAAAACCTAAAAGAACAATAATAATATACAATAATATACAAAAAATAAAAATATGTTTACATGTTCAAATTAGTAATGTTTATTGGCTAAACTTAAGACAGTACAGAGAAAAGAAATGCATAAAGAAAGGAGGAAAGAAAAGTCATCACTACTGATTCAAGTATAATTACTGACATTTGGTGTAGCCAGAAATCTCTTCTAGGAGGCCACAGGAAAATTTCTTTTTAAGACATTGAAAAGCATCATCCCTCAAATCTTGTCCAGTTAAAGTTAAGCAAAATATAACCAATATAGACATGAATTGTAATAATTAAATAATTACCAAATTTTGTCATTTCTGAGTTTTAAACATAAAAAGAGTAGGGACTTAATAATAGATTACTTGTGATGAAAAGGTTATTTATAAGAATTAGTGTAGCTCACTCATCTCAGCAGCATCTCACTCATCTCAGCGGCATCTCACTCATCTCAGCGACAGTTTGCCAGTTCTGCTATGATTCAAAAGATCTGTATTCAGACTATTAATGTTTTGAGTTCTGACAACATGACATATGCAAGAATGAAACTTGATGCACAAGGATTGAAAAACAATTCATGAAACTAAAACATGGGCAATGAAAGACTCTAACAGTTTTTCTTCCTGTGAGGCCCCTCTCAAGGAGACATGGAGGCAGTGGTCAATGCCATCCACAAGAGGCTTAATGAATCCAGAGTTCTGGGGCCAGTCTACACCTCGAGGAGAGGAGAGGCGACCTTGCATCTAGGGGCTTGGAGTTCATATACACATACAAACATAAACAGGGATCCTTGGACTTCGAGGTTACATGAAGGGAGAGGTGACAAGGGAAGTCATCCTTCAAACACGATATTGTTTGTTAGGGCAGCGGAGCAGAATCACGAAACTGGGAGTGGGCACTTATCTCTTCTAGGATGTTTGGTCTTTGCTTCTGCCAAGGACAGGCACCACGTGCATTGGGGAGTCCTAGCTATCTATCAGGGTGAGTGCCAGCCTGAGAGATGTTGCCATTTATTTATTTCTAAGTCAGCATCTGTTGCTTCTCCTACTCCCCCCACCCATGAGGGGTAGGGGTGTTAGGGAGGGTCACCATGAAAATGGGGATAACAATATTTCGGTGCAAGGCTGGACCCTCTCTGACTGGTCCGGAGAAGAGTTCGGCTTGAGCAGAGAGGAAGAGCATGGGGGAGGGGAGGGAGCGCTGCACAAGTGCTGAAAAAGTGCAGAGGCAGGCTTCCTACCTGTGTCTCTCTCAGCAAACAGTTAGACACTATCCTTGATTCCCAGCATGGATCTGTAACCCTGGTCCAGGTTTGTATGATCTGTTTTCCTCCATTCTTGCCAGCTATCTTTCTAAATAAATTAATAATAAACCTTAAAAGGATAAGAAGTACTTTGTTGAAATGTTGATATCATTTTTTCCTCCACTTGATCATTATGGACAGTGACTCTAAGGTTAAAGATACTGAATTTCATGGGCCTGGTTTACATTCTCATCCTTGTATCTTCTCTCCGAGTTTTGAGTCTGAACTTGGAGTTCCCATTAACAACAAACAGAGCTTTGCCTGAGGCTGAGAACGGAAAGGTTTCAGTAACTGGAATAGACACTTGCCCTGCTTGGAATAAGCAAAGAAAAGGAAAACCAGTTTTGTTACAGAAAGTAAAAAGGGCTATCTGGAAGTTGAAATAAAAATAAAACTTTTCCACCTATCTATGTTGTTTGAGGTGTTAACCTAGGCATGATAAAGTTGGTGATGTGACAGTTTTGACGGCTTTGACAGATTCGATTGCCTTTTAGAAATAGTGCCATTTGCAAGCAATACCATCCTATGATCTTTGCGGTCTTTTCTGAAATGTTTTTTCATATCAAGGGTCATAAAAACTTGTCATGGACACTTAACAAAATACTCAGTGCTTAAGAAATTAAGATTTTATGTTGGGGCTATCCCAAGAGAAAAAACATTAGTGAAAACTTCATCAAATATGACTCTTAAAGAGCAGAACAAAACCATGGAAAGAAGAAGAGAATAATTTCATATTCATCTATGAATGTTTATAAAACATAGGCAGAGCTAGTTTCTAGTTGCCTTTCTACCAAAACTAACAATGCTGGCAATAAAAACAGAAGAATAGGTCATGATGGCTAACCACAAAGGTCAGTGTCCTGTTCTGCTGTTCCACAGGCTCTGCAGGAGACACTGCATTTCCCTTGCAGGCAGTTAATTGCTCAGAAAGTCCCTTCCTGCCAGCCTTTTCCTGGGGGAAGGTGAGAAGCCAGGAGTTCTGAAGCCCATCATATCACTTTGAACCAGTTGCAGTAAGTCTAGGCATGTAGGCTATGTTATTAGATTAATCCCTACAATTCCACTTTAAAATACGAGCTGTTATCTACATAAAGCTGCTGAGAAAAGATGATGTGGTAGAGACTCCTGCGCTAAGCTACAGTCTCTAGGTCTCTTGTTGACCTTGGAGTTGAGATGAGGTCTGGCTTCACTGCTATTCATCCTGTTTTATTGGGGAATAAAGACATTCCTGAAATGTTTTCTTGGAAAGCCAATATTAAAAGTGACTCAGTAAGTGTGTGAAGATGAAGAGGAATCCTAGTCTTGTCGAAAAAGAAACTTAGAAGAATGGGGAATGCTAACTCTACAGGATCAAAACCAAACATTAATTGCAGTTCTGAGGTACAGAATTAATGTTGTATTATATATATCAGGGAGAAACAAAATCAATTGTTTGTTTCCTAATGAGGAACAGCAAGGGGTGATGTGTAAATGCAATAGTGCTTGGAGCAGAAAAGGAAATTTAAATTTCAAAAGTTAGTCCTATTGATTCAAAAGAGAGTCTTAGAACTTTTTACCTTAAAAGCAGTGTTTTAAATGTATAGTAAATTAGACTCAAATTGTACTTTTATAGGAGTCATGGGAAACAAACACATAACATGGGTTTTCAGAACTTATGTGATATTTTGCTAGAGTGGATTCTTGAAAGAACATGTGATGTTGGGAATGGATATAAATAAAAACCAACAGATAGTGGACAATGCTGTGTGCCATTGGTTCACCTTGCCACTCTTTACTGGTCTTTGCTGGGCTTTGCTGACACTGGTCTTCACTGATGATGCTGTGTGGCATTAGTTTCCCTTGCCTTCTTTGTCATGATCATGTCGCTGATCATCCGTTGTCCTGACTTGGTTAAAAGAAATGGATCAAAGCACTTCTTGTGGTACTCTTCTTCACACTCGGGCAGATTGTCAGAGCCTCTCAGTTTCTTCTGGATCAAACTGCAGTTGCTGATTTGTGAAAGGCATTTGCCAGTGGATTGAGCTACTGTTGCTGATTTGTGTGAATTGAACTGCTGATATCCTGGCAATGCAGATTGGATTTGCACCAGAGAACTATTTCTAAACAAGTCCACATTCTCCTTTGCCCTGTTAATCTTTGCTTTCCACTATCTCCAGTGGGTGGTGGGCTAGAAATATTGTAAGCATTGTTAAAGTCAGTTTTAAAAAATATAAGCCTACAAAGGGCCCTGAAACAATCCTTACCCCTGTGTGGAATGTGACAGCCCTTGGATGCTGCAAGGTAGAGTGGTACCCACTGGAGAAGAAGAATTTGTTTCATAAATCCAGTTGTTCCAGAAAGGAAAGAGAGGAGACAAATGCCTATGTGAGCCTCAGTTTTAGACTTAGACACAGTACTCAAAGATATAAACAGTCATCTAAAGGGACTCAGAAGTTTATCAGGGTAAAATGACCATGAGCTGAAGTTCTGGTAAGGGCAGAAACCCAGAAAAGAAGAAGCCAGAATCCTTAAGTAGAGGTGTGGTGGTTTGAAAAAGATGACTCAAGTAGGCTTATCTATTTGAATATTTAGTCACCAGGCAGTAAATTCCAGCAATATCAGAAGGCCTTAGAGGTGTGGTCTTATTGGAGAAAGTATAGCACTGGGGGTAGGCTTTGAAGTTTCAAATGCATATGGTAGCACCCCTGCTCCACATTTCTCTGCCTGCCAATCATAATGTAGCACTCAACTGCTTCTCCAGCAACATGCTTGTCATGTTTCTCAACTTGATGATAACAGAATAACCCTCTGAAACAGTAAGCAAGACCCCAAATAAATGTGTTCACTTATTAATAGCTGCCTTGGTCATGGTGTCCCTTCATAGCAATAGAATAGTGACTAAGACAAGGGGAAAGATTCCACTCAAGGAGAAGGGCCACCAGAATTCAGGTCATAGAACAAAATCCCTAAGAGGATACCAGAATCCCAACAATAAGGCAAAGTCTAAAGGGCCCCCAGATTGCCAACACAATATAAGGTTGGTAAGAGCAAATGCAAAAGAGCAGAGAGGCAGCAGTGAACCAATGTGACCTGAGTAGCTCTGAGGGAGTAGATGGCATAAGAAGAGTTATTGAAAGAGCAGGTACCGGAAGAGTGTGTTCTTCAGACTAGTTCAGGATACTTTTGACTTTGGCCCTGTAACATTTTGACTTTTTACTTTTATCATTGAAGTTTTGTATTTAATATTAAAGTGATATAATGTTATATTTTGAAGGAAAGAATGGTATATTTTATAGAAGCAAAGGAAGCAGATGAAGGCAACAAATGTTCCAATTCAGAATAGAAGAGTGTAAGTACAGGGACACCCAAGGTGGCTTATCTAAGATAGAGAATCCAGGTGAACAGAGGTGTCTTTGTCCATAGTCTTCTCATACCTAAGATCAGTCATTTTCTTCACTAAGGAACAACAGAGTAAGATGGTAATACATCTTGTGAATACAAAGGATTTCAGGAACAAAGAAGTAGGGAGTCAATTTACTAGAGACAGTTCCTTATTTGACTATTAATCCAGATGACTGAAGATGATAGGCATGATGAAATTGTCTGTAATGTTTCAAATTTAGATTCAAGTTTTTGGCAAGTAAAGACAGATCTATGGTCACTATGTAACTTAGTATTTAGAAAAATCTACTTACAGGTTGTGAATATTACTTAGATATAGGATAAAACAAAATTTTAATTTCTATAAGTCAGTTTTACAGAATCAGACTCCAGTTTTATTTGAATGTAACAAAATTTTAACTTTCAAGGTTATAATCAATTAAATTAGAACTACTGTAATTATTCTTTATGAATTTTACATAATAAAAATATTTTCTATAAAAATACTTTCTTTTTTAACTTATTAATCAAGTATATATGTTTTATATCTTTTAAATCTTATAATGTATTTATTTATAAAATTTATACTTAAAATAAAAATTTCAACAAATCTTATTTGAAGTACAGAAAACATACATGTTATAATCTATCTATTAAACAATCATGAGTATAGGCAGAACATGGGGATCATCTTAAATATACTGAAAAAGGTAACTGTATATGCAGTTTTAAGAAATTAAATCACCTTAAAATATTTATTCACACATATACCCCATACATCCATGCATATGCATCTATTCACATGCACACATCTTAAAATCAAGTGCATAGCAACTCTATAATATCAATGGTGGCCACAGGCCTTATAACTTAAAGACAATTAGCATGCATGTAGTACAATACATTCATGAACACGTGACAAACACCTGTATCACCCAAAATGATAGTGTACAACTTTAATATCTGGGCAAATTGAGTCTTTGTGAGATTTTCACAGTATATAGGAGATGTGCTTGGAGTCAGTTTGGTCTCCCTCTGGAAAAACACCATATGTTGGTAGCTTGGCTTAAAATTGAATTGCAAGACCACAGGGAAAGCAGGGGCAGGGCTAGAAAGAGAGACAAATATGGCTGAAAGCAACCACAGGTGAGAGAGGCACTTTGGAAGTCTGTAGATAGGACATAAACTAGCTCTCTCTGTGTCTGTCTGTCTCTCTTTGTCTTTCTCTGTGTGTCTGTCTCTCTCTTTCCTTCTTTCTCTCTTTCCTTCTTTCTCTTTCTTTCTTTCTTTCTTTCTTTCTTTCTTTCTTTCTTTCTTTCTTT
>JADRCH010000276.1:2095730-2200289 GCA_019843965.1 Rhynchomys soricoides | reverse complement strand
TTTCTTTCTTTCTTTCTTTCTTTCTTTCTTTCTTTCTTTCTTTCTTTTCTTTGACTAATGTAACTTAGCAGGTCAGCATGAGAAGAGTCCCCAGTGTGCTCACCAGGAAAATTTTGTCTATTGGACAAAGGAAGACTTGAGATTGGTCCTGGCTAGGAGTGATTAAACATTATGAGATTAGGCCATCCATGAACATCTCTCATGGCCAGCCCAAATCAGGAATCTATTGAGGGACATTGATGGAAATTTAGGCTGGTTTGGGAAAAATTATATCATGACGTGAAAATGGAAGAACTTTTTAAAATGATGTGGCCAGGTTGGGCTAACAAGACTTAAAGTCAAGTCCATTGGCCTCTCTATTCCACTCTAGCAGGTCTATTGATGGTTCTTGTATCTGCGTTCATTTCAAGAGATTGCTATCCACACACATTTGTGTGACATGCTGGATGGTGGCCTGAGTGAATCAAATGAACTAGAACCAAATAATCATTAAAGGATGACAACAGGTCTCAGCTATGCCACAACTCTGATAGTTATTGTCTGATGTTTGAAATATGGCAGGCTAGCTTTTCTGTTGCATCTCTGACTATCCTGGACTAATTTACAAATGCCTTTGAATATATCCAAGTTAATGGAGGGGATAGAAAAGCCACAGATGCTTATTATGCACAAGGAAAGAGTCATAGGCAGCAGTTGTTTAGAGTTATTAGGAGGGGCTCGAACTCTAATTAGAGTAGAAGCCCAGGAAAGAAGGGTCAGAACCCCAAGAGTAAGACATAGAGCCCAGTAAAGGAGAGTGGCCACCAAAATTCTAGCAATAGAGCCAAATCTCCAGGGCTTTACTAGAACCCTGGCAGGAGGGCAGAAGCTCCATGGGCTAAGGGCAGAGAGAAAGCTGCTCTAGAGAAATCCATGGGGTTTTACCTTTCAGGTGCTGGGTTCCAACACTATATGTTTTAAACATTAACAATGTTTTCCAGGCTTAATAGAGTGCTACACTGAGACTCAATCTGGGGAAACGTCCTTTAGTAACACTGGCTACTCACAGGAGACCATGCTGGGCTAGGAGTGCCAACAGCAAACCTTCACTTATTTCCCTTTTAGAATCTTATTCTAAACCCATAATAGGAATCTATTATACCCAGTTGGGCTTCAAGCAGAAAAACAGCTGCAAAAATATGTTGGAAATATGAGTTATACTGCCACTAGTGGCAACTTTTGAAATGTGGAGGAAACGTTCAAATATTTAAAAATACTAAAAGGAAGCGTATGAAGGCACAGTGGTCAGCTCTCCAGCAGTTACTGGGCGATAGGGTTTTGTTGGTGGTGTTGCAATGTCCTCTCTCATTTTCTAAGCTCCTGTCTTGTCCATTATCTCACATCTTAACTACCTAATCAGTCCCAGAGAAGGACCCCAGAGGCTTAGTTCACTGAGCTGTGTCACAGAAAAGAAAGAGTGAAACAAAATTTAAGTTTAGAAAAAGTGAGGGCTGGGCTGGGGTTAGCATCTCATATCTGAGAATAAATTCAAGGGCTCCCCCAAACTTTGTAACATTTTAATATGACTTAAAATATCAAATCATTCTCAAAATTCATGATGACCAAAGAACACACAATTAAATAAAACCAGCCAGTTGCTTGTTTGCTTTTTCACCCCACATTATTGTGCAACGTGAACAGTTGTTTCTAATTAACTTGTGGTTTTCAGCCAGTACAACCCTCCAGACTGTGCCAGGAGGGTCTTTAAGAGTTAACAATGTGTGTGGACATCATTTTTTCATTAGTTTTTCCAACTTCACTCAATATATGCAAGGATATATTGTAAAATGTATAAAGATCTACACTTTGCTTTTCCCTTCTGCTGTATGCTCCAGTGCAGTTTCATGGAAAACAGATAATCAAATTCAGTAACTATCCCTGAGCTACTTACCTTAGATTTCATCAGATTTACATTTGAGTGTCAGGATGGGTGTCCTTAAAGTTCTGGAAATTTGCTTGAGACAAAGAAGTTACTTTCAGAGGACCTGAAAGAATGAGGGCCTTCTCTAGTTTCCTATCAACATCTTGAAATGCCAATTCCCTAACCAATTCCACCAATACACTCTCCTCCCTAGTATAGAGCCATATATATCTATCTCCCATATATATATATAATATATATATATTATATATATTATATATATATTATATATATATATTACATACCATATATACATATATATTATATACCATATATACATATATACATATATAATGGCTGTCCAATGCATTTTAGCTCTACCATCTTTCCAACTTCCACAAGTTAAGAAACAGAGCAAAACAACACACAAAGCAAAAACTACATCACTCCCATTTGCTCAGTAGAAAGTAACAGTAATGACACCAAGTAATAAATGTAAGAAGGAAGTCTATAGTAAAAACCCTAAAATTGTTACTCTTGGTAACATGAAAGGCATGCTGCTATTAAATGGTTTTATCTTCTATACTTTCTCTCATGGCCATGAAGACCTGTGAAGACCTGGCTTCTAACTTTCAAAACTAAAATTATGTATACTTCCCAGAGGAAACACACTTTTTCTAAAGAGGAAAAGAACAGACATAGCATGTTCATTCCTCTGAAATACTGCCTTATTTTGAGTGTGGAATTCCTTGAGGCTGTGTTCAAATGTGCTGAACATCACACATTTTTATAAGTGCAGATTGAATTAGATATTATGAATTTGAATTATAGCAACAGTCCAAGTGCCAATTTTTTTTTGTTTTGTTTTTAAAAAATTCAGATTTAAGAGATGGCTTTCATGTGCATGGTTAATGTCAGCCTGGAGCACCACAGTGCTTCATACTGGGATGATCAAAGGTGACTGGAGACAGTGGAGTCCTGGGAAAGTCAACCTGGGTGAGATCCTAGGGTGTTCAAAGCATTTCTAGGCAGAGTAATCTTGTTGTCCTCTCAGATTGGTTCAAAGTCATATGAATCCCATTCCCATGCAGTATAAATATCATTTTCTCTTGCAATTCAATTAAAAAATTACTTAAAAATTTAAACTCGTGTATTAAGGAAAACACAGCAATCTAAAGGACTGCTGTCATGAAGAAACAGTTTATGAATGGAAACTTGACAGAACATTCTATAGTATTCAAGATGCCTGAAAGTCACCACAAATCAACGCAGAGCTATTAGGGTTTTCCCCTTTTGTGTTTGTTTAGAGCAAAAGTAGCATAGCCTAAGAAAATCTTAAAGATGATGGTAATGGGGCTTGAGAGATGGCATGTGTTATGTCCAGAGGCCCTGAGTTAGTTTCCCAGCACCATGTGGGAAGGTCATAGCCACCTCACAACACCTATGTCTCCAGCTCTAGATCTGTCCTCTGTAGCCACCTGCATAACACACACACACACATACACATACACACACACACACACACACACCAAACATACGTTGATGGTAAATTTTTATCTTAAATATATAGATCCTAGAGCAGAGATGGAGGCTTCTAGGCTTCTTTAAGACATACCACACATGCAGCAACTGCAGGTACTTAGGAAATAATGCTTAGGTCAGAAAAGGTAGGTGTTATGTTTTATAAGAACAATAGGAGAAACCAGAGATATGTTTGGTGGAGGCATAGTGTGGGGGAAGGGGACACCTCTGCGGGCCCGTGCTGAGGCATACCTTCCTCCCTGTGGTACCAGCCATGTGATAGTATAGTATTGAGTAGAGTTTATTCAGGGTATGGGGAGGGGAGTTGAGAGGGGGAGGCATAGAGGCCAACAATGAGCATGTGAAGGGGGGGGTGTAATAGGGAAAGAGAGAGCAGTAGCAATAGGAAGAGGGCAAGAGAGACAGTAGGGGGCAAGCAGCCCCTTTTATAGTGAGTCAGACATACCTGGCTGTTGCCAGGTAACAGTGGCAGAGCCTTGACCAAATGCCAACAGTAGGATGCTTCCATATCACATCTAATTTGGTTTTAAAGGCCACCCCAAGGAAAAACAACCAACAAAAGACTTGGAGAACATGTGCTGATTATTGTTGCATAGTTGCCTTTGATTATTTTTGAAGAGACAACATGGTCAAGGAAATTATCAAAGAAAGCATTTCATTGGTGGCTTGCTTACAGTTTCAGAGGGTGAGTTCATGTTTATCATGGGGAGCATGACAACCAGGTAGGCAGGCATAATGAGGGAGCCATAGCTAAGAGCTTACATCTGATCCACAGACATGAGGCAGCAAGAGGGGGGGTCAGCTAACTGAGAATGGTCTAGGCTTTTGAAACCCCATTTTCCCCCAGACCCTGACATCATGACATATCTCCTCCAATAAGGCCACACCTCCTAATCATTTCCAAACAGTTTCTTTCACCAACTAGAGATGAAGCCTTCAAACATATAAGCTTATGGGGAACATTCTCATTCAAACCATCCCACACAGACTTAAAATTTACTGCAGTTTACCTCTGAGGATATAAAAGTCAACCATGTTTGCTACTTAATGTTTAGTGGAACATATATACTTACTAACTAGTCGTTTTAAAGTTAAATTTTGACATTAGGTTTATGGCAAAAGTCTTAAAAACTTCATGGAATATGGCTTTGAATTTTTCCCTAAAAGAAATGTTTACCCTTTTTTAGCTCAAAATAATTTTTCTTAATATATGATCACTAATAATGTTACTGCATTTAAAATGTGTTTATCAATATATTAGGCATAATTAATTTTTCCTGTAATGTTTAAGGGTCTCATATTGAAATAAACCACAATTATGGCTGCTCACCTTGCCATCCCTTCACAATAATTCCAAATGTTTTATACTTTCTCAAGTGTTAGTATTATAAGATAAAAATTTGGCCTCATATTATTAAATGTACAGAGTCTGTGACTTTTAAGCATACGGGTAGTTTAGAGTGCACTAAAACATAAAGCTACTAGAGAGATATTCTCAGGCCTTGAGCAGAGAACCATTTGACCTAAATTTTGAAGACCACAGGCCTATGTTGAAAGTGAAACAGTGATATGGATGGACTCACTGCTGCTCTATTGGGTAAAAATAAGTTTGGGAACATTTACTACTTGAAAGTCATGGTTGAAATGGAAGAAGCATCATCAGGAGCCACAGTAGTAGCTAAGATCTCCTTTTATTTCCTTCTAGTATGGTTGCCTGGTGAAAACAAAAGCAAAAATAACAATAACAACAATAAAACAAAACAAAAAACAGAACAAAACCATAACGTTGTCTCTCTGTGTCCCCAATCTCCCAGTCTTGGCCCTCCCCACATTCCTCACTGTATCTCAGCCCCCAACTCCAGCAAACACCATCTGCTAAAACATAGGCCATGCCTGTCAGAAAACCAGGTAGGCAGCCCACAGACCTTTTCTTCCCTTTCTGTTCCTCCAGTCTTGTCCTTAGAGCAGCAACAGAACAGCAGCTGCAGTCTTCCCTGGCCTCTGTCCATCTCTTCTGTGGATCCCACAAAGGAAGAGACTAATCCCTCCTGATCCCCCCTCCCCCACCTGCTGTTTTGTTGTAGATAGCAACTCCAGCAGCCACCTGCTGCTAACCCAGGGGCAGCTTCTCCCAGAGCAATAAGATGGCTGAAGATAGACCCACACCTCTCCTACTGCTCTTGAGACCAAATTCCCCAAGTCTTATCCCCAGCTCTCTAGCTGGAAACCTGCCAAGGTCTCTCTTTCCTCTCTTTCCCTATCTTTAACTGATTAAAAAGAACTTCCCCAATATTCTTTTCCTCAAATCATCCCAGTTTCCCAGCCTCCAACACCAGCAGGCATTCCCTGTGAACACATGAGCTGAACAGACCAGAAAAACAGGAAACACAAACATCACATTCTCTAAAAATCCAGAGAGGAAACAGTAACCAAGAAATCCTATGACCATTTAAATTATCTAAGTGTAAACCAATAAAGCCACAGGAGGCATAAACTGAGGTAAAAATCCAGCTGGGTCACTGAGATAACCTTATTTTTTTTTTTTTTTAAATCTATGATGTGTTTTTAAAAAGAAAAAGAGAGGAAGAATATGTTTTGGTGACTACGAGGTGAGGTGTGGGGG
This sequence comes from Rhynchomys soricoides, assembly GCA_019843965.1. Classification (NCBI taxonomy): domain Eukaryota; kingdom Metazoa; phylum Chordata; class Mammalia; order Rodentia; family Muridae; genus Rhynchomys; species Rhynchomys soricoides. The sequence continues at coordinate 2,194,224 of JADRCH010000276.1, read as the reverse complement.
AAGAGGGTGCCTTGGCTGGCGCATACTGAGGCATCCCTTCCCCCTGAGGGACCAGACACAGGACAGTATAGTATAGAATAGAGTTTATTCAGGGCATCAGGAGGGGAGTTAAGAGGGTAGTGGAGGCAGAGAAAGGGAGGGAGGGAGGGAGGGAGAGAGAGAGAGAGAGAGAGAGAGAGAGAGAGAGAGAGAGAAGAAGAAGGAGGAGGAGGAGGAGGAGGAGGAGGAGGAGGAGGAGGAGGAGAAAGAAAAGGAGGAGAAGGAGGAGGAGGAGGAAGAAGAGGAAGAGGAGGATAGAAGTAGAGGTATAGATGCCGGCCATGAGCATGTGGAGGGGGGGGGGAATGGGAAGAGAGGGGGGAAGGGGTGAGGGGACAAAGCGGGAGCAGGCCCAGGAGGGCAAGAGCAAGAGCAAGAGAGTGAGGAGGGGACAAGCAGGCCCTTTTATAGTGGCTGTTGCCAAGTAACTGTGGGGCAGCGCTTAGACAAAATGCTAACAATCTATATACAAAATACCTATTTACAAGCCTGATTCTACAACTAAATGGCTAGCTCTTTAGAAATCTCTATCTGTGTCATTTACAGAGCTTCTCTATCTTTCTCTTGAGTTCCTCCAAACCCAAGAGGGCATCTGAGGTTTCTTTCCTAGAATAGTGTTTTACCTGTTTCCTGCCAGCTGCTTCTTTGTTGTTCCTGCAAGCCCAGGAGAAATCCCTTGTCTCTTACTGGGAGCTCCTTCCTGAAAGGTTCTTCTAAGGCAATGTCACCTAGCTGACCTTGCCTTGGATCATAGAGCAAAGAATTCAAGACCTCTCCCTCCAAAAAACCTTGTTGTAAAATAAGCAGGAACTTTTCATTCTTTAGTGTTCTGATCTCCGGAAGCTTTTAGAGGCACATTCAAACTGCATCTCTTCAGGACACTCCTAACTGCATCCAACAAATGCAAAATCTATGTAAGCTTTTGTACTTTGCTAACAGTTTTTTTATATACAATAATCAAACATACTGTATCAGAAAACCACCCAACAAAGATCAGTACTTAGGCGTATAATCATCCCAAACTCAGATGCCTAGATACCAGGGTAAAAGCACAATCAATATATCCATGGAAATATGTCTCCACTAGAGAAAAGCCTCCACCACACCAGGCCCTGAATATTCCAACAGAGCTGAGGAACAATAAAAAAAAATCTTAAAACTGACTATGTGAAGAAGATAGAGGTCCTTAAAGAGAAAATGAATAAATTCCTTAAAGAAACTCAGAAAACAAAACAAAACACAAACACAAACAACTGGAGGAAATGAATACAACCCTTAAAGAAATCCAAGAAAATACAAACAATTGAAGAAAATGAATAAAATTGTTCAAGACCAAAAATGGAAATAGTGAAATAAAGAAAACATAAACTTAGGGAAGTCTGGAAATGAAAAAACATAGGTATTCCAACAGGAACAACAGAGGCCAACTTCACCAACAGAACACAGGAGGTAGAGGAAAGGATCTCTGGTGTTGAAGATAAAACATAAGAAAAGAGTGTATCAGTCAAAGCAAATGTTAAATCTAAGAAACTCTTAACACAAAACATTCCATAAATTCTGGGACACTATGAAAAACCAAACCTAAGTATAATAGGAATAAAAGAGGTATAAGAATCCCAGCTCAAAGGCTCAGAAAACATTTTTTAACAAAATCATAGAAGAAAAATTTTCTGACCTGAAGAAGGAGATGTCTACAAAGGTGCAAGAAACATACACAACATCAAACAGATTTTACTAGAAAAAGAACTCTCCTTGTAATATAGTAAAAAAAAAAAAAAAAAAACAGAAAGAAAGAAAAAGAAAAAGAAAAGAAAACCTGAAGATCCTGGACAGAGCTTCAGACTCTAAGAGAACTGAGATGTGAGCCTTTACTATTACACAAGCAAAACATTCCATGACCATAGTTAGAGAAAAATAAGATATTCCACGATTAAATTTAAACAATATTTTTCTACAAATTCAGCCCTAAAGAAGTTGCTAAAAAGAAAACTCAGGGAACAAACTTACAGCAGAAAAATCAAAGGAAGGGAAGCACACACACACACACACACACACACACACAGTCACATATACACACCACCACCATTATCACCACCAACAACAATGAAATAACAGGAATCAACAACTATTGATTTCTCAATAACAGTGGTCTCAATTCACCAATTAAAAGGCAAAGACTAAAACAGGATCCACTCTTATGCTGCATCTAGGAATTACCCTTCAACATCAAGGGTAGACATTACCTCAGGGTAAAGGGTTGGAGAAAGATATTCTAAGCAAATAGACCTAAGAAGAAAGTTGCTGTAGCAATTCTTATATCTTCCACAATAGTCTCTAAACTATTCACTTTAGAAGACCGTAGGGACTGTGAAACCCGATCAACACAAAGACTCAACAAAGAAAAAGAATTACAGATCTCTTTCTCTTACAAACATAAGTGTAAAAATACTTAGTAAAATACTTCTGAACTGAATCCAAGAACATGTAAAGAAAAAAGATCATTCACCATGGTCAAGTAGGCTTTATCTAAGAGATGAAGGGAAGGCTCAATGTACAAAAATCAATCAATATAATCCACTATTTAAATAATCTGAAAGATAAAAACTACATGATCATCTCATTAGCTGTTGAAAGTCCTTTGACAAAATCTAACACAGCTTTATGATAAAAGTCCTGGAAAAACTGTGGATACAAGGGACATACCTAAACTTAGTAAAGACAGTTTATAGCAGATCCACAGCCAACATCATCTTAAATAAAGAGAAACTCAAAGCAATTCTACTAAAATCAAAGCTGTTCACTCTCCTTACTTATTCAATATAGTACTTAAAATTTTAGCTATAGCAAAGGAGATCAAGGTAATATAGATTAGAAAGGAAGAACTCAAGGTATTTTTATTTGCAGATGATTTTATACACACACACACACACACACACACACACACACACACACCTCCTAAGAATTTTACTAGGGAACTCTTTAGCTAATATGATACATACTTTCAACAAAGTGGCTGGATGTGAGATTAATTCACAAAAATCAGTACTTCTTTGTTCAGATGACAGAATGAGAATGAAATGAAGGAGACAGCACCTTTTACATTAAATAATATAAAAATATCTTGTGGAACTCTAACAAAGCAGGTAAAAGATTTGGATGATAAAAACTTCAAATATTTCAAAAAGGAAATTGAAAAGATATCATAAGATGATATCTTATCATCTTATCACAGGGTTATTAATCAGGATTACCACATTAACAGGTCATCCTATCACAAGCAATCTACAGTTTCCGTGCAATCCCCATCAAAATCTCAAGACAATTCACTGATCTTCAAAGGATAATTCTCAGCTTCATATGGAAAAACAGGAAACTCCAGGGCAGCTAAAACAGCCTTAAACAATAAAAGAACTGCTGGAGGTCCTACCATTTCTAATTTCAAATTGTACAACTACTCTATAATAATAAAAACAGTATGCTATTCAAATAAAAATAAACTTTTTGATTCATGGAATTGAATTGAAGACCCAGATATAAATCCACATACTTATGATATGTACATTTTGATTTAAAAAAATAAAAAGGCAGAAATACACACTAGAAAAAAAGACAACATCTTCAACAAATGGTGCCGGTCACATTGGATATCTGTATGTAAAAGAGTGCAAGTAGATGCATGTTTATCATTCTGTAAAAAATGGCAAGTCTAAGTGTATCAAAGACCACAACCTAAAATCAGATACATTGAACCTGATAGGAGAGAAAGTGAGAAATAAATAACCTTGGACTCATTGACTCAGAAGATGACATTCTGAACAGAACACCCACAGTATAGGAAGTAGGATCAACAATAAATAAATAAATAAATAGATAAATAAATGGGACTTCTTACAACTGAAAAGCTTCTGCAAAGCAGTGACACTATGATTCAGACAATGCAGCAGAATACAGAATGGGCAAAGATTTCTACCAAGTCCACATCCAATATATGACTAATATCCAAAATATATAAATAAGAAACTAGATATCAATAAACCACAAACATTCCAATCAAATATGGGGCACAGATCTACACAGAGAATTTTCATTGGAGAAAAGTCAAATGGCCAAAAAAACTGATATTAGTTATCAAATGCAAATCAAAACTACTTCGAGCTTCCATTTTACACCTCCTAGAATGGCTAAGATCAAACACACAAATGACAGCTCATGCTGGCAAGGATGTAGAATAAGGGGAACACTGATCCATTGCTGGTAGAAGTGCAAATTTGTACAGTTACTATGGAAATCAATTTGGCATGAAAAAATGCATCATAAAATTTGCAGGCAAATGGTTTGAATTAGAAAAAAAGACAGCCTAATAAAGGTAACTCAAGCCCAGGAAGACAAATACAGTATGTAGTAATTTATGAGTGAATATTAGCCTAACCATTAAGTAAATGATAATAAAGCTACAATCAGTATACCCAGAGATGTTAGGTAAAGACTAGATGTCTAGTAAGGACTATTGGATCTCCCTGGGAGGACAAAATAGAATATACTTTATGCATGAACTGGGGTGGGGGGCTTGTTGGAACAGGAGATAGAGTAGAGGGAGAGAGCACAGGAACAGAAGACTAGAGTTGGGTGTGGGGAACATTTGGGGCATGGTGTGAAAACCTAGCACAGGGGAAACTTCCTGGAATCTATGAAGGTGATCCTAGTGAGGACTCCTCATTAGGGAGATACAGAATCTCAACTGACCATCTCTTTCAGTCTTGCAAGGCTTGCAGTGGTGAGACTGGGGTGCATTCAGTTGAGTTGTTGGCCAGAGGGGTACCATGGAAATCTTCCAAATCCCAGATTGTTGTTAAGACAAGAGTCCGATTTCTAAAAACTGATAGTAGGACCCCATTGCTGAGGGCAACACTCAGACAACTCATTGATTATGGAGCTGGTGCCTATATTGAACCTTTCCCACTATGTTCTAGTGACTATGGTGTGAGAAGATACTTTGCAGGTTACTGAAAGTGATATGTGGACACCAACCCAGCTACCAAATGTTTGACCTACAATCTATCCTGCCTGCAAAATATATGCTAAGGCAATTGTGGACAGAACTTGCCAGGAATAGTCAACCAATGTCTGATTTGATCTCAGGCCCACTTCATGTGAAGGAACCCCCACATGACACTGCTTGGATAACTAAACCAGAAATTAGATACCCTAGAGACCTAGGGTAAAACCAAACACTACTTGTTGGGGTACATTATGTGAAGGTGTGTCTATATATTCAATTGTTAATTCTATATTGGCAGAGAACTAAATGCTGACAAGATCTTGATATTGTTATTTCTATGGCCCAATACCGGCTTCAAATGTTGTAAATATTCATCATTCCTTACTAGCCTAGAGACAATCAAGTATTGTATGTGGTTGGCTGTAATAATATTTGATAGCCAGTAGATAGGCAGGAAGTGAAAGATGGAATTTATGAAGGCGGTAGGATGGTAGGGCTGGGAGGAGGAGATGCTGGGAAAAGAAATGAGATGTGAGAGATTCTTCAGTGGACATAAACGTGAACAGATGAACTAGAGCAGAGCAGAGGGTAGAACTCACCCTGTGGCAGGATGTAGCGAAAGAATTAGTCAGGTTAAGTTTAGAGTAGCTAGGAGACTGCTCTAGTCAAAAGGCCTAAGCTTTAAAATATTAAAAAATATTCCATGTCATTATTTATATCACTGGTGGGTCTCAGACAGCCCCACTATAACTACTGATCTTAAAAAAAGAAGACAAGAAAATGATTCGTAAAGATTTTTTTCTACACTCATAGATCAGTGCCTTATCCAGTCATCATCAGAGAGTCTTCCTCCTGCAACAGATATGAACAGATGAAGAGACCCAAAACCAAACATGATGTGGAAAAATCTAAGTTGTATGTCTTTATCGAATATCTCCCCTCAGAGCTCAGGGAATCCTGCAGAAGAGAAGGTCAAAAGACTGAAGAGCCAGAGGGGGTAGATGATACCAGGAGAACATGGTCCTCTGAATCAACTAGGCAAAGTGCAAATGAGCTCTCAGAGACTGAAGCAGCACAAACAGGGTCCACACCGGTCCGTATCAGGTCTTCTAACATACATTTTAACTATTAGCTTAATATTCTAATGAGATTCCTGACTCTCATGCCTCTCTGGAGTTTTTTTGTTGTTTGGTTCCCATCCAACTTTGATGTGATAGTCTTTAGTATGATGTTTTATTTTGTCATATCTAGTTGTTAATTCTTAGAAGCCTGTTCCATTCTCATGAGAGAAAGAAAGAGAGTGGAACTGGAGGGGGAAATGGGGAGGAACTTAGAAGAATACAGGGGGGGGAAACTGTAGAATATATTTCAATAAAAGAAAAACCATAATGTACAGCATTTGAAAATAAAGCATTCTAGAACGTTCAATTTACCTACAGTAAACATGTCTGTAATTTACCCACTGAAGAGGTAGGGCATCACTGACTAGGAGGAAGAGAACTCAGATGTTATTAACAGTCTGAGAAGATACTGACATTTAGTTTAGTATTCAGCTGGATAGGAAGAGGTTGTCTCCTCCCCAATTCAATTGAAGTCATGTTAAAAAGATTTGGTGTGTGGTTGGTGAGCCACCATACACCAAATGTGTTGCATTTGGTTTGTTGGAGTGCAGGTGTTTGGCTGGGGAAATGGAGGGTGTAGAACCAAGCAGTTGAAGCACTGTGGTTATGTGGCTGCTTCACAATAACTCGAATGGGAACTGAAAGGAAATACTACTTACTACCAATTAATTTACTTCCTTTTCAAAAGTTTCTTTTTGATGCCAAACATCTGGGTGAAAAATATAAAAAGCCATAGAGAGTCCTTTCAGAAATTTTCTCTTTACCCATCCAATTATCCATTAAAAAATGTTGGGTGCTTTGTTATGTCTACAACTCTGTTGCTTAGAAGGGGAAATTTTTATGCACTTATACCAATATTATTATACAAGTTAAAATGAATTAGAAAGCCACAGAAGGTGTCAAAAATTGTGATGTCTGACCAGATTACTTTCCTCTAGCTGGTAGTTTTAGATATGTGTGCTGTATATAATGATATTGAGCTGAGGTAATGTGATTGCTGTTATTACATCTGGAGATTAAGCTGTGGAATAGAAATACTTTGGGTTGAAAAACACAGGAGACATAATCAAAATGTAAATTAGGATACCAGTGAGGTGAGAGTACAGAATCCCTGAGAGCAGGGTAGGCTTCATTCACATTGTATGATCAGAATATGGTCAGGGCATTTTTTTTTTTTTTTTTTTAAGAATTGAGAAGGACAGAAAAGCAAATGATTTGTCCTACGTTTGAGGTAAGTTTCATAAGGCTGTCATCTATTAAAAAAAAATTATCAGAAAGTAAAGCTTGGAAGGTAGATGCAGCTGTAGGTGTCAAAGAATGGATACACAGGCAAAGGAGGAAAGGAATTGGCTTAGTTCTATGGTAGGAAAGGGAAGGAAGATAATAAAGGCTTGGGCTATAACCACTGTTGGAAGCAGTGTTTGTACTCTTTGTCTGTCCATTATAGAATTTAGGCCAGCAACAATATTATTTGAATGTTTATGATTTTCATAATCCCATAAACCAAGTTTGCACACACACACACACACACACGCACATACTCAACTTGGTGTATATTGAACATAAAATGTTCTTGGACTATCTAAGTGAAATACAGACCAGTCTTTTGAATATTCATGCTAGAAAGATGTCAAGGTGGGGCTGCTGATTAGAGAGTTCTACAGACATAGAAATAGAAAGAAGTCCAGTGATTTTTGAGAAATATTTTGTACAAGAAAAGAAATAGAAGATCAAAATTACCAAACAAATTAAACACCAAGAAACTTGGGAAAATGAAGGTGCTTCTACATTATCTAAAAAAATACATGGATTTTCTCTATTTTTCTTCATGTCTTATCAGCATGGGGATATTTGAATCTAAACTTTTGAGATTTTTCTTTGTTATTAAATGTAGGAGTGTATGGCTGGTTCCTAACATATGATTTAATGCCTAAATCTAATCTAATACTATACAGTTAACAGGTATCCTCTCAATTTCTTCTTTCAAGTCTGAAAAGTTCAAAAAAATTAAAAGGACTTTTAAAAGTAGACTCCTGCCTTCCTTCTGGTCTGGGCCGGTACCCTGAGCAAACCTTGGGAGCGAACTCCACAGCCAGTCCCACAACACCCAGAGGAACCTCCACTCCCAGGCGCTCTAACACACCCAGGATCCCAGGATCCCAGGATCTTGCTCACAGCAGGATCTCACTGTCCCAGAGGCAGCTTGACCCCCAGGAGCTCTGACACACTCAGGATCTCAGGATCACAGGATCCTAGAATCACAGGATCACAGAGACAGCTGAACTCTGGGGAGTTCTGACACAACCAGGATCACAGGAAGAACAGGTTCCAGTCAGATATAGTGAGGGCAGATAGCACTAGAGATAACCAGAAGTCAGGAGGCAAGCATAAGAACATAAGCAACAGAAACCAAGGTTAGTTGGCATCATCAGAACCCAATTCTTCCACCATAGCAAGTCCTGAATACACCATCACACTGGAAAAAGCAAGATTTGTGTGGGACAGTGATCTGTGACAAGACGTCTGGCACCCAGTCGAGCGCAGGAGTAAACTTTGGGGGACCCAGCAGAATCCGCGAAGGACCGGAAGCGTTATGCCAACACTCTTGGTAGGCTTTTGGCTCTGGTCACAGGCAGGTACCATCCCTCCTCAGGTAGAGGCGTGGCCACACAGCTCAAAACCATCCCCATGTTAATGAGACACTTAGAGGCTTAGCCACGCCCCTTCCCAGTTATTATATCTACCTAGCCTCTCCCAGAAGGGTGGGGGTACAATTCCATTCATGCCCTCTCCACACTATGAAAATAAATGTCTTAGAATTATGGACTGTCTCTTCATCTGAACCCGCCGTGGGAAGAAACGGATCCGGCCCTTGATTAAGGAGCCGCATCTAATCTCTTGCCGAAGTCTTCCCAGCACTCCCAGACAGTACCCATTCACCCAAGCCTAAGCAGCTAGCCAGACGCCCCAAGCCTCTGAGACTCAGAGACTCGGTCCTGGCAGGAACCCCAGCTGTGCTCCAGCCTATTTGCAGCACCCTGCGGCAACTGCGGTGCCCTGGTCTAGAGAACCCATGGAGATGCCTGCTGCACATTCCCTAGGGATGGCCTCTTCCCCCACCCATAGGCAGGGCCCCCGCAAAGGCTTCCCACAGCCCCCACCTGCTTGTCGGACTGTGTGGGAAGACTCTCGGCCACTTCCATTGTGTCTCCTGTCCCACCCAGAGCTGCAGCACCCGGGACAGACACATGGGGCTTCTTTCCACTGAACCAGGTTTGTTCCAACAGATTTGGATCTAAAATCACCTCTCATGATGATGATAGAGAACTTTTTAAAGGACATAAATAACTCCCTTAAAGAAATACAGGAGAACACAGGTAAACAGCTAGAAGCCCTTAAAAAGGAAACACAAAAATCCTTTAAGAATTACAGGAAAACACAATCAAACAGGCAAAGGAAATGAACAAAACCATACAGGACCTAAAAATGGAAATAGAAACAATAAATAAATCACAAATGGAGACAACCCTGGAGTTAGAAAACCCAGGAAACAGATCAGAAGTCGTAGATGTAAGCATCACCAACAGAATACAAGAGATAGAAGAAAGAATCTCAGGTGCACAAGATACCGTAGAAAACACTGACACAACAGTCAAATAAAATGCAAAAAGCAAAAAGCTCCTAACTCAAAAAGTCCAGGAAATCCAGGACACAGTGAGAAGAAGAAGCCTAAGGAAGATAGGTATAGAAGGGAGCAAAGATTCCCAATTTAAAGGGCCAGTAAATATCTTCAACAAAATTATAGAAGACTTCCCTAACCTAAAGAAAGAGAAACCCATGAACATACAAGAAGCCTACAGAACTCCAAATAGACTGGACCAGAAAACAACAACAACAACAACAACAAATTCTTCCCATTACATATAATCAAAATACCAAATACACTAAACAAAGAAAGAATATTAAAAGCAGTAAGAGGAAAAGGCCAGCACCAGGCACATCTATGTATTAGGCACAAATATACATGCAGGCAAAACATACTCAGGCAAATAATAAAATAACACAATAATTTGAAAAACTTTGTAACATTTCTCTCCCTGCTACATATATTTTGTTGATATTGGGGATCAAACTTAGGGCTTCACAAATGCTAAGAAAACACTTTACCACTGAACTGCACCCTTGGTCTCTATCTTTGTGTTTATGTGAACCTTTTCTGTCTCAGTGTCTGATTAGTAATTATAAGGGGAGCTGCTTATGAGGTTCTGAAGAATAAATGAACCTATTACATGGATAAGTTCTTTCTACATTTTCTTTATGTAAATCTCCAAGGTAAATTGAAGTTTACTTTTAACCAAGGGATCTCATTTGTGGTGTATATTTTAATCCATTCTTAAAAGAAGTTTCATTTTTTAAGATACCATATCCTTAACAATTCGAAGAACTGGTTCAGTTCCCAAGAAAAAAGCTGGATTAGCGATTCTAATATTGGATAAAATCGACTTTCAACCAAAAGTCATCAAAAAAGATAAGGAAGGACACTTCATCCACATCAAAGGAAAAATCTACCCAGAAGAACTCTCAATTCTGAACATCTATGCTCCAAACGCAAGGGCATCCACATTTCATAAAAGAAACTTTATTAAAGTTCAAAGCACACATTGCACCTCACACAATAATAGTGGGAGACTTCAACACCCCACTATTATCAATGGACAGGTCATGGAAACAAAAACTAAGCAGACACACAGTGAAACTAACTGAAGCTACGAACCAAAGGGATTTAACAGGTATCTAGAGAACATTTCATCTTAAAAGAATATACTTTCTTCTCAGCATTTCATGCTACCTTCTCCAAAATTGACCATATAATCAGTCACAAAATAGACCTCAACAAGTATAAGAAGATTGAAATAATTCCATGCCTCCTATCAGATTACTATGGATTAAGACAGGTCTTCAATATCAAGAAAAACAACAGAAAGCCCACATAGACATGGAAGCCTAACAATGCTCTACCTAATGATAACTTGGTCAAGGAAGAAATAAAAATAGAAATTAAAGACTTCTTGGAATTTAATGAAAATGAAGGTAAAACATACCCAACCTTATGGGACACAATGAAAACAGTGCTAAAAGGAAAACTCATAGCTGTGAGTGCCTCCAAAAATAAACTGGAGAGAGCATACCCTAGCAGCTTAATAACACACCTGAAAGCACTAGAACAAAAAGAAGCTAATACACCCAAAAGGAGTAGAAGGCATGAAATAATCAAACTAAGGGCTGTAATCAACCAAGAAGAAGAAGAAGAAGAAGAAGAAGAAAAGAACTAATACAAAGAATCAACAAAACCAGGAGCTGTTTCTTTGAGAAAATCAACAAGATAGATAAACCCTTAGCCAGACTAACCAGAGGGCACAGAGACAGTATCCAAATTAACAGAATTAGAAATGAAAAGGGAGACATAACAACAGAAACTGAGGAAATAAAAAAAAATCATCAGATCCTACTACAAAAGCTTATACTCAATAAAATTGGAAAAACTGGATGAAATGGACAAGTTTTTAGACAGATACCAAATACCAAAGTTAAGTCATCTAAACACACCCATTACTCCTGAAGAAATAGAAGCAGTCATTAGAAGTCTCCTAACCAAAAAAAAAAAAAAAGCCCAGGGCCAGGCGAGTTCAGTGCAGAATTCTATCAGACCTTCAAAGAAGACCTAATACCAATACTCTTCAAACTATTCCACAAAATAGAAACAGAAGGAACACTACCCAATTCATTCTATGAGGCCACAGTTACACTAATACCAAAACCTCACAAAGACCCAACAAGGAAACAAAACTTTAGACCAATTTCCCTTATAAATATCAATGCAAAAATACTCAATAAAATTCTCACAAACCGAATCCAAGAACACATCAAAAGGATTATTCACTATGGTCAATCCTAGGGATGCAGGGATGGTTCAATACCTGGAAATCCATCAATATAATCCACTACATAAACAAACTCAAGGAAAAAAAAAACACATAATAATTTTATTAGATGCTGAAAAAGCATTTGACAAAATTCAACATCCTTTCATGATAAAAGTCTTGGAAAGATCAGGAATTCAAGGCCCATACCAAAACATAGTAAAAGCATTATACAGCAAAACAGTAGCCAACATCAAACTAAATGGAGAGAATCTTGAAGCAGTCCCACTAAAATCAGGGACTAGACAAGGCTGTCTACTGTCTCCCTATCTATTCAATATAGTACTTGAAGTTCTAGCTAGAAAAATTAAACAACAAAAGAAGGTCAAAGGGATACAAATTGTAAATCATGAAATCAAAATATCACTATTTGCAGAGGATAGTATACTTAAGCAACCCCGAAAACTCCACCAGAGAACAAGGTTCTCCTCTGCCACATATGTAGCCCAAACCATGGATCCCTCCCTTGGTTGGTGGTCCAGTCTCAGGGAGAACCTGGGGGTCAAGCCAGTTGACACTGTTGCTCCCTCCATGGGGCTGCAAACTTCCTCAGCTCCTTCAGTCCCTTCTCCAACTCCTCCATCTGGGACCTCACGCTCAGTCCAGAGGTTGCTGTGAAGTGACTCTTGGGTATTCCGAACTTTTGGGCTAATATCCACTTATCAGTGAGTATATACCGTGTTCACTATTTTGTGACTGAGTTACCTCACTCAAGATGATATTTTCTTCTCTCTCTCTCTCTCTCTCTTTCTCGATATTTTATTTGCATTTCAAATGTTTCCCCCTTTCCAGATCTCCCCTTTGGAACCTCCTTATTCCCTCCCCCTCCCCCTGCTTCTATGGGGGTATTCACCCACCCACCCACCCACCCACTCTCATCTTCCCTCCTTGGCATTCTCCTACACTGGGGCATCTAACACCCTCAGGCCCAAGGGCCTCTCCTCCCATTGATGGCCAACATGGCCTTCCTCTGCCACATATGTGGTCAGCACCATGGGTCCCTCCACGTGTATTCTTTGGTTGGTGGTCCAGTCTCGGAGAACCTGGGGGTCAGGCTGACACTGTTGCTCCCTCCACGGGGCTGCAAACTTCTCCAGCTCCTTCAGTCACTTCTCCAACCCCTCCATCTGGGACCCCATGCTTAGTCCAATGGTTGGCTGTGAGCATCCACCTCTGGATTTGGCAGACTCTGCCTGAGCCTCTCTGGAGACAGCTTATCATGCTTCCATCAGCAAACACTTCCCAGGATCCACAATAAGGTCTAGGTTTGGTGGCTATATATGGGATATATCCTCAGGTGGAGCAGTCTCTGGATGGTTTTTCCTTGAGTCTCTGCTCCACACTTTGTTGTAATATTTCCCCCTGTGAGAATTTTGTAATTACTAAGAAACACTGAAGCATCCATATTTTGGTCTTCCTTCTTCTTAGGCTTCATATAGTCTGTGAATTGAATCTTGGGTATTCCAAACTTTCAGGCTAATATCTGCTTATCAGTGAGTACATACCATGTTTGTTCTTTTGTGACTGAGTTACCTCACTCAGGAAGATATTTTCAAGTTACATCCATTTGCCTGTGAATTTCATGAAGTCATTGTTTTTAACAGCTGAGTAGTATTCCATTGTGTAAATGTACCACATTTTCTGTATCCATTCCTCTGTTAAGGGGCTTCTGGTTATTATAAATATGGCTGCTATGAACATAGTGGAGCATGTGTCCTTATTACATTTTGGAGCATCTTCTGGGTATATGCCCAGGAGTGGAATAGCTGGGTCCTCAGGTAATACTATGTCCAATTTTCTGAATATCCACTAAACTGATTTCCAGAGTGTTTGTACCAGCTTGCAATCCCACCAGCAATGGAGAAGTGTTCCTCTTTCTCCACATCCTCACCAGCTTCTGCTGTCACCTTAGTTTAACAAAGGTTTTAAGTGTTGGGGTGCAGACCCAGGACAAACAGCTGAGGTGCATATTCAACAATCCAAAGTAGACCTAGTCTCCCTCAGTCCCTTGTTGACATTCTCCACATTTTACTTTTCAGTCCAGGGGCTGAGCTTCCCCTCCCCCAGTGGCTGTTTCCTACATAATCCAGACATTTTGGTCTTACCTTCTGTCTGTCTGTCTGTCTGTCTGTCTGTCTCTCTCTCTCTCTCTCTCTCTCTCTGTCTCTCTCTCTCTCACTCTCTCTCTCTGCATTTGCTCTCTCCCTGCTTGTGAACACTCTTTTTCTTTCTCCTTCCCCTCTATTTCCTTCTCATAGGTCACTTCCTGACCTTGTTCCTCGGGACAGGATAGCTGCTTCCCAATAAACCTACCTTTATATCTGGCTTGAATTGGCTCATTTTGCTGGTGGAGAAATAACTTATCAACCCTGTGGTGTCGATGTCTTAGTTGTCATTCCAGAGCAGGATCAATCATCAGCTGCCAGGCTGAGCAAATCACAGTGGCCATCCCAGTCTTTGGTTGATAATAAACGAATAAAGGGCAACATAATCAACTATGACTACTTCCTGCTGACATTAGGGTGCAGTTACGGAGAGGGGAGCAAAAAGATGGAATGTTGGCCAAGTCTGATAAGAGCAGGCTGTTCTACTTGCTGTCTAGGTTGTGGGACCATCTCAGGATGGCAGTGTGAAAGCCCAGTTGAAGCATTTTGTGGGTAGTTGCTTTGGAGTTGTCCTGGATGTAGAAATACCTAGAGTTGGCAGAATGCTGTGTATGTGTATATGTATGATAAAGTTAAGGAGGTTAGGGAGAAAGCCTTCCCCCCCACCTTGGGTATACATTAAAACTTTTAGACCCATGGTATTGGTAGTTGGAGGAGGGGTGGGGCTGAGTTCTCAAGACAAGTGAAAGGGGACCTGTGAGGCAGTGGACCATGAGAGGAATCCTGGTAAGGTCCTAGCCCCTGGCTAGGGCTTAGCTGGGGAGACCGAGAGGGAGGGTAGGAGCTTCACCTGCTTCCAACTCCAGACCCCTGTCACACAGCCAGTCTCCCATGGAGAGAATTGTGGCTATCAGTCATATTGTGGCAGCACCCACAAGTTTCTCCTCATGTAGATGAGGCATCTCAGGCCAAGCCAATAGGAAGCACCTGCTATCAGACCCAACCCACCCCAAAACTGTATATAAGATCCTATCTAGTAGGAATAGAAGTGTGTGTGAGGATTACTCAGTCAATTACTCTGTTGTCTGAGAGCATATGTCACTCAAGAGCTGTATGACTGCCTGGGGAAGAGAACTCTCCCAGAGCTTTTGCCTCCAGAAGCTCCCCTGTACTCTGCTTGGTAACTCTGGTGGCTCATCTTGGCTCAGTACAACCAGTGCAGAATCTTGGAACAACAGAGGCTGCCAGGGCAGCAGTACCAGAGCAGTGGTGGCAGAGGCACTTCCCCACCCTTCTTGTGCCCTTTCCCCTTCCCTTGAACTTTCCCACCTGACCAGGCCAGAGATTTCAGAGGATAGCCTCCAGCACACAGATGACAGGGACCTATTCTCAGGAATAGACAGGTGGAGAAGAAAATAGGCTGTTGATTGACAGTACTTATCTGCAGGCCATTTGACCTTTGAGAAGTGGATTTGAGTGTATTCCCTTAAGCTTGTAAGAATCTTTTAAGTTTACACAAAGAGATAGCATTTTAGATATGTTAATATTACCATTGTTTAATATTGAAGCTCTGAACTTTGAAGACTCAATACAATAGTAGCATAGTGATTCTTCCCATATCCCATGTACCTTAATCACTTTCTAAGTTTTCATGTCCTTGAACTTGCATCTACCCACCTCAAAACGCCTTCCTAGACCCTCAAACACTCTCTTAAAAGTTTTGGTATCCTCAGACCTTACAAAAGCAAAACTTTTTCCTATCCAGGTATTCACCATAAGACACAGGGAGTCAAACACTGGGAGTGATCACTGTTTGCGAGTTTCCTTAGATAAAGGAATAGTAAAATGTTACTTCTTTCTTTAGTCTTGTCTTCAGACCCCTCAGAGACCTGAGATGGATAAATCTTACCTGAGCAAGCAGGAAATATAGTCCAAATAGGCTATGGCAGGATCAGTTTTCAGCTGAGGGGTCTTCCTATGGTGGAAGAACTTGAGAGACTGATATTGAAGCGTGTCTAAGGTTCTGTTTGTTCATAGTTTGCTCCTGGTAGCCAGCAAGAAATTGGGGCAGTTAGGTCCAGTGGTTAGCATACCACAATCCAGGTGCACTCCTTTGTCATTGTGCCGATATCTTCTTGGAGACCTTGGCTTGAGGTGTGGGTGGTGTGGTCACTGCTAGAATTTGGGAACTTCTGTTGTCATGGTAATTGTAAGCATCTTAAATTCCATATTTAGCAGGTCTCTGAAGTGCCTAAGAACCATCTATCTATAGTATATTTGAATAGACAAACTTTGCTTGTTTCTAATTATCAGTCTTAGGCTTAACCTTGAAAACATTTACAGGTTGGTAACATATATATGGGAAAACATATATATGGGAATACATATGTGTGTGTGTGTATGTGTATGAAAACATATATAAGGTTTGAGGTTATCTGCTCTAAACTATACATATAATATTAAAATAAAGTACCTTTTTAAGAGTGAAGACATAGAGCATAATCATAATTTCCAGAAGACAAAAACCAAGTTCCAACAAGTGTAAACAATTTAATGTCTTCAAAATTAATTCCAAGTGAGTTACTATGTCACAAGGTTTGCCTAACAGCGTCACCAAGCAAGGTAAGTTGCCATTGTTTTCTTTTTTTGTTTTGTTTTTTAACCCATAACCGAGGTGGCTGCCAAATATGTGGCTGTCCTTAATCAAAATGATCATGAAAGGCCTCCACCTTTTTTTATCTAATAGTCAAGATGGTGACCAGTCAAGTGCTGTTTACCTGCCAATGCATGGATGGGAGGGAGGCGAGGTGTGTGCAGAGGTACTCAGCTGATGAAGCTGTGTTGTTGTGAAAAGGGAAGGGCAGGAGAACAGTTTCCAAAAAATTGGGCATAGGGAGTTTAGACCAAGTTGGATCAATTTCTCAGTTTTAGATCTGCTGGCACCCATTCTTCTAAGCATGGCCAGGGTCTGAAGGCTCAAATGTACAGTGCCCTGAACATAAGCCTGGGGTCATACATTGGGGATTGACAGCCTCAGGTCAAAAGATTTTTGACCCAAGGCCTCTCCTCCTCAAGGGGAACAAAGACCTTTTTTTCTGGAGCAGACTGGCTTGCCCTGGCCAGCTGACTCCTGGAAAGGGATCCTGGGGGGTTTGGAGACTTTCATGGAGTACCAGTGCTTCAAGGCTGCTTGAAGATGGACTCACAGAGTCCAAAGTCGATGGTATCAGGTAGAGAGAAAGATGGAGAAAGGAGTGGACCCCCCATTCCCACAAGGCTGAGGGGACCCAATTTCCCCAAGTCTCAACACCAGATGATAAGTTATTTTTCCACTGGCAAAACGACCCAATCCAAGCAAAAGTAGGGTATATAAAGGCAGGTTTATTGGGAAGCTTCTCTCAGTGGGTCCACTGATTCCAAGAAAGGAGGCCAAGGAAGACCCCATGGGGAGGGAGACAGAGGGGAGAAGGAAGAGATAGAGAGAAAGGGCATTCAAAAGCAGAGAGAGAGAGAGAGAGAGAGAGAGAGAGAGAGAGAGAGAGAGAGAGTGTAAAATGTCTGGATTATGTAGGAAAGAGCCTGGAGGTCAGGTCCACTTTGCTACTTTAAATGTGCACCTCAGCTGTTTGTCCCTGGTCTGAATCTCAACATTATGATTTACTCTAAACAGAATCAATACTCTTCTAAAATTTTACCTTCGTGGTGCCACAGCATCTCAGGCAGTCAGCCTTATTTTATTTTTCTCACTATCCCAAGACCATCACCTATGCAGGTTCTGAAATGCTAACTTTTTATTCCAGACTTTTATCTCTTTTTGTTTGTTTGTTTGTTTGTTTTTGTTTTTTTGTTTTTTTTTTTTTGAGACAGGGTTTCTCTGTATAGCCCTGGCTGTTCTGGAACTCACTCTGTAGACCAGGCTGGCCTCGAACTCAGAAATCCACCTGCCTCTGGCTCCCGAGTGCTGGGATTAAAGGCGTGCACCACCACTGCCCGGAGACTTTTATCTCTTGGTTACTTGTTTTTGCATATCCCGTGACTGCTACTGAAACTGAATCTACCCTCATTGTGAGTCAGTAAAAGAACAGCCAGATCTTCCCCAATATGAGTTAAGGTAGAGGTGAACGTTACCCTCTTCCTCCTGCTTTATAACTGGATATCTAAGCATTGCCCCCAGAGATCAAGACAATTAGAAAGCCTCATAGGATTACTAATAGGGACTAAAGGAGCTAACCCATTTGGAGAGTGTAGGATACTGCCAGGCACTGTGTAGGTGTTAGTGATGGTTTTCACAGCATTGGTACTGTCTCTACTGCTTTAACCTGAGCTTGGGAATTGTAAAAGGGATTCACTGTCAATTTCCAGTGACAGTTAATGGCAGCCTGCAGTATGTGACAGTCTTAAGAAATAAAGTTCAAGTACAAATTAGGAACTCTTCTTATATCTGCCAAGTTTTAAGATTAGTCTTAATATAACTCCTATCTCTACCAGTTCCTACCAGTAACTAAAAGTGCCACAACGGGAGACCCAGAGTTTAAGGTAACACATACAAACATACCTAGAAATACACCCTTGGTGATATTTCTATGTGAATAGCGTGTGTGTGTGTGTGTGTGTGTGTGTGTGTGTGTGTGTGTTCCATGGCTGAAGCATGAGTCCCTCTCTTCCTCTTGGTCTGTGAACTGACAGTTACCCTCAATTGTTCCTTATGGAAAGACAGCATACTTCCTATACTGATTCCTGTCATTTTGCCCTGGGAGTCCCAAGGATCTCTGCAGGGCTTTAGTTCTGCTGGGCTTAATCATATTCTAGGTAGGGGTTGCTTTTCTTACTCTGTTTATTATTGTTGCTGACAACTATAGGTTTTGTATTTTGATCCATTAGAGTTTTTAGAATTTTCATTGAGCCATATATTGGGGTTGAAAGAATACAGTGCTGTTCCCATTCTCAAGCACACAATTCAGAAAGATACAGTCTCTAAAGTAGAGTACCTTAATTTGTTATGGTGAGCCTAGTTAAGCTTACATGTTGATCCGGAACAAGTCCCTGTGACAATTCATTTATCTCTGCAGCACATGACAACTACCCTGGAATCCTGGTGCTTCTTACTTATAGTCTGCAGGAATTATACTTGAAGTTTTATACTCTGATACTTTCCCAGTATTTGTAATGGCTTAGATGGAATTATTTATTTACACTTTCTTGGCCAATTTATTTTGAACAAAGATATATATTTACTGGTGGAAGAAACAAACGAGTTAAAGACTAACAGAGAGATCTCATTTAAGTTTTAAAAATTAGTTACCATTATTTCTTAAATAGGCCCAAAGTAGTACATTATCCCTTGGTTATGTACAGACATACATGGAGTTGTAAGGACTGGAAAGTAAATAGTAATACCTAAATAATAATTTAAAAAGAACAGTATTTGTGGAAAACTAAAATAGGTAGCATATGTCTAATTTAGACCCAGTTGCAAGATTATTATTAATCCAATTTTATTTTCTTGGATTATGTGCATAAACCTTCAATAATTCACAGTATTTTCACAGAAAGCAATTTCTGACCTCACATATTGTATAGGAAGGCTTGCTGTGGATAGAGAAAGTCTTTTTTTTTCTTTTAAACCAACTTATTTCTAGTCAATATTTAATATAGAACAGGGTTGCTTTAATCATTTTATTGTTTTTTTTAATTGATTGACAAATTCTAGAATAACTTTAGTATTCTCATAGTTACTGTGTTCCAAATTCTTTGTTGCTGTTGTTGTTACTGTTGTTTTGTCTTGTTTTTCTATGTAGCTCCAGCCCCAGCTGACCTGGAAGATGGTATGTACACCAGACTGGCCTCAACCTCACATAGCTCCGCTTGCCTTTGGGTCCTGAGGGCTGAGATTAAAGAAGTGTGCATCTTCCCTCGGTGTGTTTGCTATTCTTATCTTCACAAAGAAAGGGGGGGGAGTTAAATTCTAACCCCTTTGGTTCCCCTCAGTGAAATGGGAGCTGCAGACTTTTCTGTGCACCTATCCCTCCTTAGCCCTCGCTTGCACCATGTTGAAGGCAGTCATTGCATTAGCTTTGAGTTAACCTAAGGAACTTTGAATCACATTTCCCTGCCCTATGATTGTCACAGCTCTAACCATTCTAAATTTTTTTTTATGCAACTTGCTTTTCTCTCTTCCCTAGAACCTCCCTCAATTAAAAACTTTCATATGCATTGACAGTTCTTTATTCACTTGTCATTGATTTTAAAGCTCGATTTTGTCAGGCACCTGATTCATATTCAAACAGGCATTGCCATTTTGAAGAAATATTTATATATTTAAATAAAGAATGTAGTTTCAGAAGACTATTTTCTTTCATGGTAAATCAAACTGATAAAAATAAAATTGGTGAATTAAAAAGTTTGTTTCTGCTGGGCAATGGTGGCGCATGCCTTTAATCCCAGCACTCGAGAGGCAGAGACAGGCGGATTTCTGAGTTCGAGGCCAGCCTGGTCTACAGAGTGAGTTCCAGGACAGCCAGGGCTATACAGAGAAACCCTGTCTTGACACCCCCCCCAAATAAGTTTGTTTCTTCTGCCTGTCATAAGTCAAAGTTAGTCTGTGTATGTGTGTGTGTGTGTGTGTTTGTAGATGGTAACCTCTACATGGTAAACTCTAGTATAAAGAAAAATCATTGAAAAAATCTTTTAAAATAATAATTTGTGTAACTGAATCTCTTTCTGATCCTGTATCATTATGTTTTAATGGTTTCTACCTCTAATGTAATATTGCTAAATTGTCATTTTACATGGAAAGTAAAAGCTATAAAATACTTTCCCAGTTAGTGACAACAGGTTAATATTTATCATATATATCTTATACCAGGCACTTTAGTAAACATTTCGGATGGATTATGCCCTTTTGATTATGATCATAAACTATCGTCAAAATGACAAAACTAAATGACCTGCTTAAACACCATATAGAAATCCTATTAGTTATAACCAGAAACTTCCTGAATGATGTTTGTCTCTATGAACAAGTCTCAGTCTTTACTTGATATATATTCCTTGCAGGTTAGTTAGAGCACTTGTCTTAGGGTTTCTATTGCTGTCATGAAACACATATAAAACTTGGGGAGAAAAATGTTTATTTGCCTTACACTTCCATATCACTGTTTTTCATTAAAGAAAGTTAGCACAGGAACTCAAACAGCATAAAAGTCTGGAGACAGGATCTGATGCAGAAGCCGTGGAGAGGGGTGCTCCCCTCCCTTATCAATCACTAATTAAGCAAATGCCTTACAGGCCTTGCGACAAATTAGTCTTATGAAGGCATTCTCTTAATTGAGATTTCTTCCTTTCAAAAGACTTTAGCTTGTGTCAAGTTGACATAAATCTATCTAACACAGAACTAAAGAAGTATTTATTATCCCCGAATTCTTGGTGTATCAGTGTGTTACTTAGACACAGTTATGGACAAAATAGACCTAGAAACAAGGACTTAATCACACAGCGTGCTTGACTATTTTAGCCTTGTAGAATAGGCAGCATTTAAATGAAACTTTGTTGGTTTTGCTGTCTTAATTTTGTAGTAAACAATAATCAAGGAGTAAGAAGATGCAAAGGATCTATTCAGACTAAATTGATAGCTTGATAAAGGAATTCAATTTCCAGGTGAAAGTGGCTTTACAGAGAGGCAAGTGTCACTTAGAGAGACTCTTGATACAGACAGCCACAGAAATGAAGAACAGAGGAACCAGGTGGTGGTCTCCCTGAACCTTTGACCACAGAGAAGGCCTTTTTAAAAATGTTTCTCTCCTCTATTGACTCCTCTTTGTTCTCAGTTTTATTTTATTTGATAAAATCATATCTTTTCTTATTTTTCCTTAAACTTCAAATTTATCATGTTTATTTCTCTCTATATTTCTTACCTTTTGACTTTTTTCTTGTTTTGTAAAAGATTCCTCTAGAGAATTTCTTATCTTCTATTATTTAAATATTTTCTAAAAATCACCTTTATTATTTTTATTTTATTGTATGTTTGCATATGATGTGCATGCATGTGCAAGCACAGGTGTGCACATGCCACATGCACATGTGGAGATCAAAGGATACCTCTCCTGAATGCTCTTGTCTTCTGTCTTGCTTGAAGTGGGTTTCTTTTTCAGGTTTGCTTAGATATGCCAGACATGGACTCTCTGATCTCAATTTCTCATCTTCCCATAGGAATGTTGGGATACAGACACACACTACCAAGTCTTGACATAGGATCCTCAGATTTGAACTCAGATCTTCACACTTGCACCACAATTGCTTTATCCACTCCACACTCCACTTTTATAATTTTTTTATCTTTCACATGAATGCTCTGAAAGGGTTTTGAAATGTTAAGATGTTAAATGTCAGTTGTGCAAGTCAAATTAGGTCAAATAACAATGCCCAGAAGCCAACAATAATGAGAATGGGCTACTTAGCCAAGAATGTTCTTTTGGGTTTGAATCTATTATTTTTTCCAAGTGGTACAGCTGCTGCAGCTGAGCCTGTATGTGAAACTGAAATGATTTTTATTCTGGAGGAAAATAATCATTACTCTGACATTAAAATGGATATTTTTATAAATTTTTAAATATACTTAATCATAACAAAAAATAAATGTACTGATGCTATTATTATTTATTGTTTTTAAGAAATTTAAGTCAGCTACAATATAATTTATTTATTCTTTATTATTTTATTCAAATTATGTTTAATTCCTAACTAGAATACAGTAGAGCAAAATTGTGTCAACTTTATAAGCTAAAAACCATTAGTTAATATTGAGCATACACACACACACACAGGCACACACAGGCACACACAGGCACACACACACACACACACACACATGTGAATACAGTACAAAGGTGGACAAATGAAGGTAAAATGGGAGGATTGGGTGGTACCTTTTATGAAGAAAGTGCCTCCAGGTACCGGAGGTTCCAACTACCACCATGAAAATACTTTCAACAAGCCACTGTAGAGGGAAATAAAACTCTACCTGCCATTGAAAATACAGGCATGGACAAACACCGGCAGTGCCTGGGTATTGTTTGTGTCCAACAAAGACTAAAAAAACCCAGGGTATAGTCACTTCCCCTATCTAAACTTATTTTATTGTAGCAAATGTCATTTCTGATCACTGGTCTAGTTAAACATGTGTAAAGAGTATGCAATTGTCTGGGCTCATCAGAACAATTCCCTCAGGAATTATGACAGAGAAAAACATCCATGATAAATTAGGCTTGTCCAAGACAAGGTCTCCACTGAAGAAAATACAGGCAGAATGAGAGACTGTCTGAAAAAAAATGTCACACACTGACCTCCTGTTGGTGGTTCTTTCAGTGGTGACCTTTATAGGGATTTGGTTTGGTTTCCTCTCCATTTGCTTTTAATAATACCTCTTCTGTCCCTAATTACTCGTTCAAATGTACACCGTAATTTAATGACAAGGTGGGTATTGAAGCAAGCATTAAAGCACTTTGATGGGAAAATAAAATTAAAAAAGAAAGAGAAAAATATATTGCAGCCCAGGGAAATACTCACCTCTTCTGGAGTCTGCTACAATTCAGTCTTTGTTCCCAGGACATTTAAATCTGCTGTGTTGATATTGGCTCTAATGGGATACTCTATTGTGCTTTTGCAGATTAGAAAGAGAGAAAAGTATGCAATTCAACAAGGTAAAATTCATGGTTCTGCATTGTGTGGTATATTAAAATGTATTACCTATGTTACTTCTTGTCTTCAGTTTATGTCATAATTTCTTCAAAAATAATTTCTTTAATACTGTGCTGTATCCAAGGAAGGCCTGAATTGTTGACTCAGTAACCAATATTTCATATTTCTAAAATTTATATTAGTATAATATAGTGAAATAGTAGAACACACTGTATTTAGGTTAGTACTCATTAAAGCCTATTTAATAGGCTGACAGTGAACCCAAACTTCTCCTTCTTCTCCTCCAGATTGAATTTCCCAGTTCTGTAGCAGAAAAACAGCTACTGACTCATTTTTGTGTTTGACTCATCTACAATGGATCAGAAAGATCTTCTCCTCCAACATTCTTTCCTGAAATTCATCAGAGTATTCCAGCCTTCAATGCCAGCAGTCATTCACTGGGAACATACCAGCTAAATGGGCCAGGGACACAGGTAAGTCAACTGAAGATGTCTTCCTTCTCTCTCCCAACTCCAATCCCCTGGGTTCATCTCTATTGTCTGCAACAGAACCCCTGCAGTTGCCTTCTTTACTCCTCTGCCTCAATCTCCTGTGGATCCTAGTCACCAACTCTGGCAGACACTCCTGCTAACCCATAGACCACTTATGCTAAGAAAAGAGTTAGAATGTATATCTTCTCCTTCCCTTCTGATTTTCTAGAACTGACAACTGAATTTCATCCCCAGTGCAGGCTCTCTGGGGTACCTCTTTTCACCATCTCCCTCCACTTCAAGGAGATGAAGTAAACAGATCCCAGTTGAACACTCTGTTTTCCTCCATCCTGTGAACACCTTCAGACAACCAGCCTATCCACATTCCTAAATGTCAGCTCCCAGTTTCCAGAAATACAATTTATCTGGAACTCCCAGTGGCCATACACATCATACTCTTTGAAAATCAAGATAGAAAACAGAAACCAAGGAACAAAGCACCACCCAATCAAAAAATCAGCACCTAGACCTAAAATCATCCCAATCCTAAATTCCTACACACTAATGTAAAAACAAGTCAATAACAGCAAGGGCAAATACAATCCTGCAGGCTCATCCCTACTGGTACAAAGCCCACCAGCTTCACTGCCCCTATCTTTTGTGGGTCTTACAGACCAACCTCTTCTAACCTCCTGCCCGGTGCTCAATACTTTATCCTAGCCTGCAAATCTATCAGGCACCCACACACTACCTATGCCAGAAAACCAGGTAGGCTGTCTGTAGATCTTTTCTTTTCCCTCTATCGCCCCAGATCTTATCCCCCAGTCTCATCCTGAGTTCTGCAGCAGAATACCAGAGGTAGCCTTCCCTGCCCTACCCTTTCCCTCCATTCCCATCTTGTGTGGCTCACACAGATCTTCCCCTTCTAGCCTCCCTCCCTCAACTCCTTGCTTTGTCCCAACTCCAAACCCCAGCAGACACCCCTTGCTAACCCAAAGGACAAGCCTTCCAGAGAAACAGCTAGGCTTACTACAGATCGTCACCTTTGCTTCTGTTCCTCTAGTCCCAAACCCCAGTCTGAATCCCAGCATCTGCTGCAGTCTCCCTCTCTCTGACAGCATCCCTAGTGGATCACAAAGCTATCTCCCAAGCTTCCTTCTTCCAACTCATCCCATTATTACAGTCTCCCACACCAGTAGGCACGTCCTGTGAACACAGCAACTGAGTAGGACAGGGTAACAGATCCAATCTCCCAGTCTGATCTCCAGCAGACCTTCTGGGGTATCCTCTCTTCATTGTCTACACCTATTCCAAGGGGATGAAATAGGCAGATTCTGGTTAAGCACTGCTTTCACCCCTCCAAGTCCTTACCCTGTCCCCAAACCTAAATATCAGCTTCCAATACTCAGAAACATATTTTACCTGGAACCACAAGTGACCAAGCCTATCATGGCCACAGGAAATTTTCTCCCATATAGCCATCATATAGCCATCAGACTTTCTCTCCTAAAATGCAGGGAGGAAGCAGCAACCACGAAAAACAAAAACCAAAAAACTACCCAAACGAAGACAAAACCGCCAATCAGCAACTAGACCTATAGTCATACCAAGCTGAGATGATGCCTAAAGGCCAGTATAAAAACAAAATCAACAACAGCCAGGGCAATATGATCTCACTGGAGCCCAGATATCCTATAAGAGAATGACCTGAATATTCCAACATAGCTAAAGAAAGAAAAAACCTTGAAACAGCTTTTATGAATACAGGTCCTCAAAGAGGAAATAAAAGAAAATCCCTCAAATCAATCTAAGAGAATACAAGTAAATAGTGGAAGGAAATGAATAAAACTATTTAAGACCTGAAAGCAGAAATAGAAGCAATAAAGAAAACCCAAACGAAGGAAATTCTAGATGTGAAAAATTTAGGAATGCAAAAAGGAACCACAGAGGAAAGTTTCACCAACCAAACGTAAGAGATGGAAGTGGGAATGGACATACTGGTCAAAGAAAACATTAAATCTAAAAAAACTCCTGACACAAAACATCTAGAAAATCTGGGACACTATGTAAAGATCATGCAGAAGAATAATATGTATAGAGGAAGGAAAAAAATGGCAAAAAGGCCTAGGAAATGTTTTAAACAAAGTCATAGAAGAAAATTTTCCTAACTTAAGGAAGGTGGTATCTATACAAATATAAGAAGCAAACAGGACATCAAACACATTGGACAAGAAAATAAGGTGCACTCTGAACATAATAATCAAAACACTAAACATATAGAACGAAGAATTTTAAAAGCTGCAAATGAAAAAGTCCAAGTAACATATAAAGGCAGACCTATTTGAACTGCTGGTTTAACAGTGAAGACACTAAGAGCTAGAGGGGTTTGGATAGATGAGTTACAGACTCTAAGAGAACATAGATATCAGCCCAGATTACTATATTCAGCAAAACTTTTAATCACTATATATATAGAAAAAGTAAGATATTTCATTATAAAATCAAATTTAAACAATATCTACAAATTCAGCTTTGCCAAAAGTCCTAGAGAAAAACTCTGATATAAGTTGGTTAACTTCACCCATGAAAACACAGGGAATAAGTAAGCTCAGACCAGCAAAAATAAAAGAAGAGACGCATACACACATCACCACTACCACCACCATCAAACAGAATAACAGGAATCAACAATCTTTGGTTATTGGTACCTCTCAATATAAATTCTCAAATAAAAACATATAGACTAACAGAATGGATGCTAAAATAGGATTCATCCTTTTCCTGCATCCAAAAATCACACCTCAATATCAAAAGTAGACATTTCAAGCAAATGGACCTAAGAAGCAAGCTGATTTAGCCATTTTAATATCTAACAAAATAGACTCAAACCAAAAGTAATCAAAGTAAATTGGGAAGAACATAACACACTCATCAAAGGAAAAATCTACAAAGAGAACATTTAAATTCTTAAAATTCATGTCCCAAACAAAAGGAGATCCAAGGATATGAAAGAAACTACTGAAATATAAATCACATATTTACCCTCATATGCTAATAGAGGGAGACTTCAGCACACCACTCTCACCTATGGATTGGTCCTCCAGAGAAAAATTAACATAGAAATACTGGATCTTATAGATGTTATAAAACAAATGGGACTAACATGTGTTCGCAGAATATTTTACCCAAACACAAAAGAATATACCTTCTTATCCACATGTCATGGAACTTTCTCTAAAATTGATCACATGCACAGAAGCCTCAACAG
The DNA here is from genome assembly GCA_019843965.1 of Rhynchomys soricoides. Taxonomy (NCBI): domain Eukaryota; kingdom Metazoa; phylum Chordata; class Mammalia; order Rodentia; family Muridae; genus Rhynchomys; species Rhynchomys soricoides. The sequence goes on along the minus strand of JADRCH010000276.1, from coordinate 2,166,545 downwards.
ATACAAAAAAATTGAAATAACTCCTTCTATCCCATCAGACCATGACAGATTAAAGCTGGCTATCAAGATCAACAGAAACATTGGACACCTTATAAACTCATGGAAAATGAACAACTCTCTACTGACTGAAACTTCGGTCAACACAGAAATAATGAAAGACTTTCTAGAATTCAGTGAAAATGAGCATAGCGCATACCCAAACACGATGAAAGTGGTGCTAGGAGGAAAGCTCATAGCACTAAGTGTCTACATAAAAAATTGGAGAGATCTCATACTAGCAATTTAACAGCACACCTGAGAGCTCTAGAACAAAAAGAAGTAGTTATACCCAAGAGCATAGACTGAAATAATCAGACCAAGGGATGAAATAAATAAAATAGAAACAGAGAGAACTCTGCTGAGAATTAATAAAGTGAAGAGATAGTTCTGAAGAAGATCAATAAGATTGACAAATTCTTATCCAAATTATCTAAAAAGCAGAGAGAATATCCAAATTAATAAAACAGAAATGAGAAGAGGAGCATGACAACAGACACTGAGGAAATCTAAAGAATCATAAGGACATATTTTAAAAGTATATACTCCACAAAATTGGGAAATCTAAAAAACCGGATAACTTTCTTCATAAGTACCAATTAATAAATTTAAACATGGATCAGGTAAGCTACGTAAACAAGCCTATAACTCCTAGTGAAATACAAGCAGTCATTGAAAGTCTCCCAACCAAAAAAATCACAGGATCAGATGGTTTTAGCACAGAACTCTACCAGACTTTCAAAGAAAATTTAACACCAATACATTTCCAATTCATTTTATGAGGACACAGTTACCCTGATACCCAAAACCACATAGAGTCCTCTAAGAAAGAGGATCATATGCCAATTTACCTTATGAACATAGATGCAAAAGACTCAATATAATATTTCCAAACTGAATTCAAGAAAATATAAATGAAGATTATCCACCATGGTCAAGTAGTCTTCATCCTAGAAATACAGGGATGGTTCAATATAGGAAGATCAACTAATATAATCTACCATATAAACAAACTGAAAGAAGAAAAACCAAACAAACCAAAACAAGAAAATAAACAAAAACCCAAACACCACATGATCATGTCATTAAATGTATAAAATATCTTTGACAAAATCCAACATCCCTTCATGATAAAAGTTCTGGAAAGATAAGGGATTCAAGGAACTTACTTAAACATAATAGAGGCAGTTTACAGCTGGCCAAGAGCCAGTATCAACCCAAGTGGAGGAAACATCAAAGTGGTTCCACTAAAATCAGGAACAAACCAGTTTTCCACTCTCTCCATATCTATTCAAAATGGTACTTGAGTTCTAGCTGGAGAAATGAGGGAACTAAAGGAGGTCAAAGAAATACAAATTGAAACTGAAGAAGACAAACTATTTTTATTTGCAGATAATATGATAGTATACATAAGTGACCACAGAAGTTACACTAGGGTCTTGCAACTAATAAACATTTTCAACCAAATAGCTGGATATAAGATCAACTCACAGAAATCAATACCCCTAGCCAGATAGGATGATGCACATCTTTGAGCCCAGCATTATGGAAGCAGAGACAGGTGGATCTCTGTGAGTTTGAGGCCAGCCTGGAGTGCATAGTGAGTGCTATGACAGCTAGGGCTATGTGGAAAGATCCTGCTTCAAGAGCAAAAGAAATAACAACAACAACAAAAATCAGTACCCCTGCCCTCTGTAGAACAGATGATCTTATCCCAAAGGCCAAGATACAATATCTCCAATGTACAAATGACAAAAAGACTGAGAAAGAAATCATGGAAATGATACCTTTCATAATAGGAACAAACAATATGAAACATCTAGGATTAATTCTAACCAAGCAAGTAAAAGACTTGTATAATAAAAATTTCAACTCTACAAAGAGATAAATTAAAGGAGTTATCAGAAATTGAAAAGATTTCCCTTGTTTATGGATTGGTAGGATTCTTACAGTAAAAATGGCCATCTTACCAAATGCAATCTACGGATTGCTTTGGGAATTCAATGCAATCACCATCAAAATTCCAACTCAATTTTTCACAGACCTGGACAAGAGTGTAAGAGCCAGAGGGGCTACAGGACATCTGGAGAGCAAAGCCCTCTGAATGAATTAAGCGAGGCTTGTGTGAACTCATAGACAGAAGTAGCAAGCACAGGACCTACAGGGGTCTGCACCAAGTCCTCTGTGACTATGTCACAGAGTTCGACTTAGTATTTTTGTGGGATTCCTGAGTAGGTGAACAAGCAGGTCTCTGATTCTTATGCCTGCTCTTGGGACTGTTTTCCTTCAGTCGGGTTGTTTTGTCCAGCCTCAATGTGATGGTTTCATCTTATTATACTTTGTTGTGTTGTGTTTGGTTCTCTCATAGAATCCTGTTCTTTTCTAATGAGAGTCAGAAAATGAATGGATCTGTAAGAAATGCGAAGTAGGGAGGATCTGGGAGGAGTAGAGAGAGGAAATAATATAGAATCTATTTTCAATAAAAGACAAAAATGAGACAAAGAAAACTAAAAATACCTGGATACTTCTATGTAAACTCAGGTACAGCTACAAAGTGAGGTGTTCAGTTTGAAATGCAAGTTAGTTTCTCCTTATCCAAAAATTCATATTTTGTTTTAAAATTATCATTTCTATATCTCTGTAGATTCCTGTGATGATAAAAAGACTTCTTAAAATGAAATTTGAACTCAATTTTATCTAATGACTATTAATAAAGCTTCCACAGTGATGGACTTGAAGATAGAAATTCTCTATGAACTTTGAGTTCTGGTGTGACCACACCATAGGGGCTTAATTATGGTAAGTAAGGAATAAAAGAACAAGGGCTGACAATAGGGCACTGATTTGTGGCCAGAAGACTTTAGCTGTAACTCTTTGCTGCTAAAGGAGAGTTCCTATCTTGGAAGTGATCTCAGTCACCAAATGAGACAGAACATGCAGTGCTTTTTAATTTAGGAGTCAGACTCCTGGGCTAATCACTGAGCATAAATTTTCTATCATGAAAGGACATTTTCTATTAAAATTATTTAGTATTCCCTTCATTACAGGGAGTTTATATTACACACTACTCAAGGCTTTGATCTGATAAGGCTATCTAGTTGAAATTGTCATTGTACTGATGTGCTATTTTAATAATCAAAGGACGTTTCAGTAAATTGGGAAGGATGCAGCACATGGAAAATGGAAAATGTAGAAATGTGAGTGACAGTGGAAAAGCCCATAGCTCAGACTCGGGAGTTCTCCCCAGTAAAGTCAGTAAGAGGCTCTCTGCAGCGGCTCCCAGGTCCCTCGCCTGTTTTCTGCACACCACCTCTTTTCCCCGTTTTCAACCATTGCCCACCATTTGCTACTTCTCTCTCATTGTGTTCTACTTGTTCCATTTCTCACGGAAGAGAGTTCCAGAGCTAGGGTGCAGGCCAGTATTTGCAGCCCTAGAGAAAAAGCACCATGTTAACATCTGTTGTCACTTCAAGGACAGAAAATTGATCCCTCCCACCATGACACCACTTTCTTTATCCTTGCGAAGTCACTATTGAGATAATTGCATGCATGCTTTCTTTCTTTCTTTTTACACAAATGGCTGTTAAACCACTTATCTAGCAGATATTCCCATGTATTGTTTATAAATGTAAGGTTATGGTTCAAGAGTTAGTCTCCCTTGACAGCAACAAAGTTAACCCAAAGAACTAAGAAAAGAGTCAAAAATGTAACTCTGAACGTTTTCTTACACAAGCTCAATCAAATTTATATAGAACAGTAATTTCTTGACACAACAGAAGTACCACTGGCCAGTTCAGAAAAAGCTCCATTCTTTGAGCAAGGTGCCTTCAAACGTCACATGATCATATGTACTGATATTGAGAGACTCTCAGGAAACACTCACACCATGTCTTGGGTGAATACTATTGTCTTTTTCTTAAACTCATTCTCATTGTCACTGTGTCTCTCTTCATTTGTCTCCATTTCCACTTAATAGACCAACATTGCTTTACTCTAATTTGACCTGAAATTCTTTTCTATGGATATATAGTCACAAGTCTATCTGAGTGGAGGTCCCTTAGTGGTTGTCTCCTAAAGTTATTGTCAGCCATGTCACTCTACATCTTTCAATGGCAGTGATACAGTCACACATTGATCTCTGGGACACTAAAGCCTACACAATGTTTCTCTAAAATAAGTTCATAACATTGAAAATTGTATATGTATCATGAAATATTAATCATATATTATATATTTATTTATATATTTATAATTATATATTTCTTATATTTATATATTTTTAACATATAGCATACAAATGATATTACATATAACATAACATAAAACATATATAATACAACACATAACATGTGTAACATGCAACATGTAACATATAACCATGTATTATAAGGTATATGGTGTATATATATATATATAACAGTTATAAAAGTTTGTAGTTATTAACTTATCTTAGAGAAAAATTGTATACATATATACACACACATACATACACACACACACACACACACACACACACACACATACACATCCAGAATTTATATTCACCACATGCATGCTGAACTCGTAGAGGCCAAAAGGAGGAGTTGGGTCCCTGAAGCTGGTGTTCAGAGGCTTGTGAACTGCTATGTCACTGCTGAGAACTTAACAAAGGTCCTTTTAAACACTGATTCCTCTCTCCAGTCCTTGATCACAACTTGTATAATAGAGGTCATTGATTTTTTTAGTTAAATTTTATTTCCTGTCAAAATCTTGAGAAATATGGGGCCCAGAAGGGAGTAGTAATCAGAGAGGAAGAGGTTTTGATGCTGACGTTAGTTGGAGTACCTGGGTTAGTTGCAGTCAGAGCAGCAGTTATCATCTAGAATTCAAATAAGAATTGTGGTAGCATTGTTGTTGCCATTATCTGTGTAAATACCCTGCATATAAGGAAAAGTTGTGATTAAAATGTATTCCTGAAGTAAGAGAGACTTTATATCATTACTGCATTCTGGAGCAAAGTAGAGAAAATTTGGGAAATTTTTATAGAACATACAAAAATTTCAATACAAATTTATTAGTTAATGGATCAATTAAAAATTGAAGTAGTAAGAAAAATTAATGTATAAAATTAATATTGTCACAGAATATAGGACCACATTATAAACAGAATACACATTAACTATATAGGAAAATGAATCATATGACAGAATTGAGCCCATAACTTTAAAAATGCCATGGAAAAATTTTCAAGAGAATTTATAAAGCCAATCGATATTTCCCAAATCTGAAAAACAGAAAAAAAAGTTGTTCAGACAAATGTCATAGTAAAAACTTTCCACTGAAATGATGTGGTTCCGAAGTTCAGGTTTCAGTGCTGATGAATGGGGGCAAGGGAAGAGCTTGATCTACAAGGAAGTATCGAAACACAGGTATATTAGGAATTGTGAAAAGGAGAGACCATCCCATACAAGTCCCACAGGGAATGACCAGAAACTGTGCTCAGTTTAACCTTGGTCGTGTGGTGCTCCATGCGCTCTCTTCCTGCTTCTGTCAGGTTTTCATCAGCTTCTTCAGTCTTGGGTTTGTGGTTTTCTTCACATCATGGAAAAGTTTGACTGTTATTTCATTTTTTTTTTTTGTTCTCCCTTTTTCTAAGACTAAAAACATGCTTATGATAGGCTGTGTGTTATTGAGTCACAAATTACTGAAACTCTCATTTGTTGCCTTCTTTCTACATTAAAATTTAGTAGTTTTTATTGCTATATTCAAGTACCCCATGGTTGCTACCTATTCTGTTCAGATGTTCACTTAGTGAAGGCTCTCACAGAATTCAACTCATTTGCTTTCCTCCTCTTAGGAATCACTATCCACTGCTATTTTCAATGTCTAAAGGAACTATGGGTTTGTATGTTCCATCTGGTTTTCTAATTGTTTAATGTTGAAGATAACTCTCTATTCTTATTTTCTACTACGTATAGTGGCAGAAGTCCTGGCACTAAAATTGGACAAACTTTAACTCAAAATAAGAATAGTAACCTAGAGGAAATTACAGTTTTATTATTATAACCCATAACAAGAAACCATGAGCAGATATGCCAAGAATAAAATGACATATTGAGTGCTGCAGAGAAATGGAAAGTAGAAGGCTGTGAAAACGAATGTCTGTAACAACACAGCGAGGGAAAACCACAAGCTTTGTACATGCTTTGTAAGCACACTTAAGGTATGCCTTATTCCAAGTTGGGCTCGGGTGGAAAGCTGTTGGACGTTTTAAATAGGAAAGCAAGGGGATTTAATAGTCTTCTCTACAACTCATTTTTAATTTTATGTTAAAATCAAGTAGAGAATCAAAGACAATCTAAGGAAAGGAAGAGTGTGCAGATGGGAATGGTGTTAGTGGATCAAGAGAAAAGTAGACAGGTTGGAAATTTGTGTGGAGGATAGAATTGACCAGAATTGCTCTATATTTGGAAAAATATTTGGAAAACTTCTCATTTTCATTTGATGAATTCTATTCACAATGTTAGAATTTTAATGTAAAACAGGCACAAAATCTGCTTAAGCGATATATACATATACATAGTATACAATATATTATTATAAACTATCAGAAGAAATGAAGAGACATCCTTCAGTAAATAAAGTTTTAGTTACTGATTCTAATTTTTAACTGACAAAATACAAGGGAGAGAAAAAATACAAGGACTAAATCATGTCTAATGTCTAATGTCTAATGTCTAATGCAACTTACTTTGCCTAACACTTATTCAAATCTACAGTCCTTCAAAAGAAAATATGCCTGCTTTACAAAGGTAATTAAAAACATAAATTGCATGTTAGATATGAAAGAAAATCTAACCAATTCCACTATGCAAAAATAGTAAAGCCACATTTCACCACAGTGCAAGAACAACTAGAAATAAACCAGAAAATGTAAATAAGATCAAAGAAAAAGATAAACAGACATTTTATCAAATTTTCTGAATAATTCTCAGCTCAAAAAATTTAAAACAGCAATACAGAAGAAAGAAAATGTTGTTAAAATAATAATTTGCATATATCAACTCTAAATAAATATTCAACAGCCTTGAAATATTCATTACTCAGTGTGTCAGTCAAATGAGAAAAGAGAAGAAAAACCTACCAACAAAGTAAATGCAATAAAGACGATGAGAAATAAAACTGTCTTTCCAAAGGCTTAAGAAACAGTCAGCTCATCAAGCCAAAAGCAGTTTGTTGAAAAGATGAGTATGTATATAAATCATGAGCTAAAATAAAAATAAGAAAACACTAGAGAAGACATAAAACAACAAAAACAATTTTATACCATATAAGAAATGAGAAAAGCTTTGCACCATACAATAAATAAGAAACACACAAATTTCTATGGAAATATGAATTAGGAAACATAGGAGAAAGGAGACATAAAATATTTCTCTAATATATGTTCTGCAATCATTTTATAACTTCAAACCACTGGATAATTTCATGGTGACTTAAAACTGCGCCAGAAGAGAAAGAAAAGAAGCGTTTGCAATATTTTAAATAAAGCCTAGAGACTCTGAAAAAGCAGTAGTTTTTAAAAAGAATGAAAAGTGATAATATTTCAGTTAAGTGCCACTTATACACATGGACATAAATAACCCTTAATATGATGTTAGCACCTAGAATTCAAAACTGCCTGAGAAATCCTACAAACCCATCACGAACAAAGAATCAAGCCAGAATTGCTAATTTTTTAATTGCTGTGCAACCCACTGCTGTAAAACAGCAGTAGGATTCGTGTAAAACATGAACATTAAAACATGTTTTAGTGAAGGATGGTAGCTCTTCATTGCATGTTGGAAAATATATCTGCTGACAACTACCTCACATGTGGTCATATTAAGTAGAGGGGCATTTGCAAACTATGAATGGTATTATTGATTTTGTAAAGAAGGATGCCCAGTTTTTTGCTTCTTCTTCACCCTGAGAGGACATTATCAAAAAGTAACCATCACCGAAGCGAAGGGCAGACATTTTCCAGACCGTAGTCTGTTAGAATTTGTCCTGGGACTTCCTCTTTTCCAGAGTGCTGACCAATACATTTCTGCTGCTTATAAATTACCCAGTCTAGTAGAGCAATAGGAACAGACTAAGTCATGATTATCCCAATATATTTCTTTAAAGCATTTGTTATCATTTATAATCATTATCTAATCTAATATTATGAGAAAGCAGAAGAATAAAGTTGTATTGATTGTAGCGTACACATACATATACAAACATATTCTATGTGTTAACCTTAAAAACCTTATCTGTTCATCTAAGAAAGCAATTCCAGGAACCAATCAGATAAACTGAAGAAACTTTGTGTTTAAAACATGTCTGAAGAAATTCAAATAAAAAATGCTACCAAGATTTTCTTCTTTTTTTTTTCCTCAGTTAAAATGCCTATCATAAAGAAAACAAATAACCACAAATGTTGGTGAAGTTTTGGGGAATGAGGAGGAGAAACTCTGCACTGCTGGAGAGAATTTAAATTAGTCCTTCCAGTTTGGGAACCAATGTGGACTCCCTTAAATTTAAATCTGCCATTGAGCTCATCTCTACCACTTCTCGGTATACATGCAAAGCAATTTAAAAGTCATCGTGCCAAAAGATATCTGCACAGTCATGTTTACTGCAGCACTAATTATAATACCCAAGTTATAGAATCAGCCTAGATGTCTTTCAACAGCTAATTGAACAAAAAGAACATTGTATACATATACAGTGGGGTTTTACTCAGTCATAAAAAGGAATGAAATTCTGCTTTTCATGGGAAGTTAGATACAACTGGAGATCATACTAAGTGAAATAACCAAATAACTATGTACATGTACATGTCTATGTATAATGTGTTTACACATAATGACATGAAAAAAGGAGAATACATCAATTAAAAGAAAACTCAAAGAAAACAGATCATCTCGATAACAATGCTGTTATGGTGGCAGTAGTGGGGGATGGTGTGTTTGTCCCTACTGGAAAGAAATGTACTTTCTTCATAACAAAAGCCACTAAAATCAAAAACCATGCAAACATAGTATAAGCACTGAGACACTGTGTGCAGAAACTTGTTTGATTTGCTTTAATGGAAAATTTAAAAACTCTGAGACATTTTTCAGAACATTCATTAATATAACCTGGAAGATCTTCCTCTATTTGTTACTTTCCGAATTATTTACAGCAAGAGTCTCATCGCAATACAGAGCACACCTGCCATGCGAGCCACTGCAAGCAGGTAAGGAGGTGAAGGGCAGCACCCCCAGATTTAATAGGAAGAGTTATAATCCTCATGTTTCATAGATACTGTGTAATCATCTGTGTGGAATATTCAGGTAAACATCGAAAAGTAAGAGCATATAGAGGTCAACAATAACTGAATATATATAATGTATCTTTTCTTTATAGATAATAATTATAACATAGAAGTTGGTGGAAATATATAGCTGAAGATAGTAAAAATTAAATTAGCTAAATAATGATCAACTCAAAACACACACACACACACACACACACACACACACACACTCGTAGGAGTAATTTGAAAACCCTGAAACTATGGATGGGAGAAAAAATAGATGTAAGTGGATGAGTGCATCAGAAGAGCATCTGAATCTTACAACTAACTTTTCTAAATGTTTAAGGTCTGTCTGTCTGTCTGTCTGTCTTCCTTTTTTACTACTAATGAAGCATAAGGTCTTTCCCATGTGAGGCCAGCAATCTACCACCTGATCTCCAGCACTAAACACTAAATATTTAATAATGTGAATTCACTCTAAAATTCTTGGTAAACATATTAAATTGCAGCAAAAGTGCCAATAGAAAATTTCTAGTTATTAAAAAAGATTTTAAATGTCAACTAGACTCATAAAAGCTTACATTCAAAGAATTCAGATGAGAAAAACAAATAAAGAGATGAATTTACTTTACGAAGCATTCCATCGAAAGTTGAGGTGATTCCTTATGTGAAAGAATGGTAAATAAAAATTGGAAAATAAAAATCCGAACTAAGTTCTCAGTAGATGAAATAGATATATTTAGTATATTTTAATGTCAACATAAATATAATAAAATAAATCCTAAAAGTGTTAGAAGTAAAGCATATATCACACTGAGAATGTAGCTCACCTGGAGAGTGCTCACCTACGTATTCTCTAAGTTCCCGGTTCAGTCACCAGTACTGAAAAAACAAATCCAAGTCCAAACTGATATGGTATAGTCAGAGAGGAGTATATTCAGTATATTCCTCCTATGGTTCTAATCATGCTGGAAGAAAAAAAGAAAACAGAAATAAAAAGAGAAGAGGAGGGAAGGCAGATGGAACAAAAGTACAGGAAATATTTCCAATTTTGACCAAGTAATAGAATATGTGTGTTTGAAGGTAGTCTTATCCAACCTGCAAAATGTGATTGCGATTTGTAAGACAGTAGGCTAATTTGTAGGCTAACTTCTTTAATGTGATACATAAATTTAAAAATATGAACACCAAGGCAGGAAAAAAAAAGGCCAAAATGATAGAAAATGTTTTGAAAACAAAAGCAGAAATGACTGCTAGACACTTGAAGGTCTACACTTTGGAAGGATGCTTTACTAGAAACTGAAGGACTGCTAGCAGCAGCAGCGATTTGAAGGGGGATGTGAAACTCACAAAGTCCTATACTGCACACTCAGTTGAAATGCATAGCTCATCAAATTTCCTAAAAGGAGCATTTAAAATGTTAACCAAGGTATGTAATGTACTAGCAGCCAAGTTCTATAGGTAAAAAGGAGAAAAAAGCCCCACAAGCACACTCACAAATGAGTGTAGATTCTTTCATGTAGGTGTGTTACACCAGTTGTATTCTGATAATAAACTTTTATTACATAAGTTTAGTGTGTGTGTGTGTGTGTGTGTGTGTGTGTGTGTGTGTGTGCATACTGTAGGTATCCAAATACTACAGCATGCTTGTGAGAATTGAACTCAGTTCTTGCAGGCCCCATTCTGATGTTTTTACTCAAAGATCTCAGAAGATTTCCTTTTTTTTTTTTTTTTTTTTGTTCTGAAACATTTTAGTGAAGCTATTGAATAAAGCATACACATCACAACAATGTGTGATATAAGTTTGATATCACACGTTAGAAAGGCAAGAAGCACGGACATGCACACAGAGCTGTTTGCACTCTTTCCTGTTTGCGAGTAGGTTCTCTAAAGAGGATTTCCTCAGCATCTGCATTTTAACAGGCTCAATTTTACAGCTTGAAGTAGAAATTTGTAGTTTTTGTTTCTTAATATATTTACTTATTTGTTTTGAAGTTATTGTTTTCTTTCATAATTAGTAAGAAAGCCTTAAGTTGAGCTTAAAAGGGACCCCTCCCCCCATACAACTTCATTTCTAAGTAGACAGAAAATAAGGGTGGAGAAAGAATTTCTATTTAGAAATTTAGAGGCCACCAGGGACTTCAGAAATAACTTTAGGAGAAGGGTGAGAGAAGCAGCCAGATGTAGGATTGTAAGAAAAGAATTAGCTGAGAGGAAGCAGAGGAGAGAACATTGGAAACTGTTGGACTATTTTTACCCTCCTTCCTCTCATCACCCTCTTCGCATTTCTCTGCTTCTCTTTTGTGAGTTCCATTGTTAATGCCTGCCCCCTCCTTACAACAGAGACGACACCTTGTGGCATGACATCCCACCCTCCATGTCCCAGCTCACACTCCACCAAGGGATTTATACCTCTTCCCCACATGGGAGCATCATGGGATATTTTCTTACATAGGTTACAAAGACTTGGCTATGAATGAAAATATAACACACTGGAATGTGAAATGTGTTTATTTAAATGCTACTTTTAATGATGTTCTGAGACCCTCTGGCACTTTATGTTTCCCTTCTTATTTGTTTTTGTTAAATTCCTTCAGTATTTCATTGATCTCTATGTGACTCTTTAATCCAGTTACCACTACTCAAGAGCTCTCCGAGTCTCTCTGTCTGTCTCTGTCTCTCTGTCGCTCTCTCTCTCTCTCTCTCTCTCTCTCTCCCTCCCTCCCTCCTCCAGGACAAACTCTATGCTAGGCAAGTGTCCCCAGTACCCTCACTCTTTCCATCTCTGGACTTCTTTCAATTACATGAAATTTAAAGCCTTCTGAGCCCAAAGGGTGTTAGGTAAAATAAAGCAGCAAACTCCAGTGTGTAGTGTACATGAAACTGTAGACAATAATCATGACCTAAAGAAATCAGAGATCATAGCACCTGATGACAAATGATCCACACTGTGAACTGAGCCAAGTGTCTACATGTTTATCCATGAAATAAAAAAGGGGGGGGGGAGGTAAAAATGATGGAAGAATGATCCTGGGAGGCATTAGTACATACACTGGTTCCTTCTCACTTCCCTGGGTCCTGTTGAGTCTCCCAGAGGTGATTGGTAGCATCAGCTAACTTCACAGAATCTCCACTCACTGTGCAGAAGACCTCCAGCAGCTCCCCTCAATCCACTCTCCACAGCAGCCAGAATTATTTTTAAAAATGTTAATGCATATTGCCAAATTCCTTCAAAATATCACTGATCTCTATGTGAGCTGTAGCCTTTTACTCATAATTACCTCTACTCCAGCTCTCTCCCTTCCCCTCCCCTCCTCCTCCTCCTCGTCCCCCTCCTCTTCCTCCTCCTCCTCCTCCTCCTCCTCCTCCTCCTCCTCCCAGGATGAACTCATAGGCTCCTACATGCAAGGCAAGCACCCTACTGTCCTAACTCTTACCATCTTCTGCACTTATCTCAATCAGATTGACATTAGAAGCTTTCTGACCACAGAGGGTTACCTTAGGGAAAATGAAACAGCTAACTCGTATGTGTAGTGCACACATCTATATTAATTGTAACTCTGCTTGACACCCTTAAAAACTCCACTATTATTTAAGAAAAGAATTTCATTAGGGAAATGGCCTGTGATTGTGGCTCCAGCTGAGTTAAGTTGGCTTCCATGATGCTCTCCACACTATATCTCAATTCCACCGGCCCCTTACACTAGTCTTAAACAGAAGAACAGCCAAATTATTCCCTCTTCCTAGCATAAATCTACAGATCACTCTACTTGGGGATTTCCTCATTTCAATGCCCTCATAGAGATCCTCTCTTGAGTTTAAGCTGCTGCCTAGGAGAGGCCTTTCTTCTCAACAGTGGCAAAACTGAGATTGTCTTTTTTTTTTTTTTGGTTTTTCGAGACAGGGTTTTTTGTAACACTTCTTCTAGCCTCTTTAGTGTGGGTTCTGGAACTAAGGAATTAAAGCTGTGTGTGGTGTGTGCCTTGGTCAGTGAGTTGGAGGTTCTGAACATGCTTTACACTGAACAAATCGAGGATCCAGTGGGGAACTTGAATTCAGAACCTAGTAGATTCTGTGCAAATTTAGCAGAATGAATGCTATTCTGAGGACAAAAGCCATGGTGTTCTGTGATGCAGATTTGAGGCCTAGATAGTCTGCCTTGCTTATCTTGGTGCTCACTGTGAAAATGACTTAATGCTTGGCTGTGGATCCCTTTCTGCTTAAGCTACCATAACTTTTGCTGTAAGCAGAGAACGTTGGCTGGTATGTGGTCCCTCCTCAATATAAATCAGCCCACTCTGCTCTAGTCTGTTAATACACCTGATATTTCTCTCCCAACACTTGTCCTAGTTTATAACTACACACTTACCCATGTACTTGTCTGTTTCTGCTATTAGAATCTCAGCTTTGTTAGACTCTAGTAGGTACTTAATGAATAGCTCTTTAAGAAATGGAAGGAAAAACCAAGATACCTCTGTATTTGGATTTGTTATTTTTTTTAATTTCTGGCAATTTTATGGGCATGCATTATATTGTGATTTTGCTCACTCCCTCATTACCTTCCCTTATTGTTAATCTCACCAAATGAGAGTAAAAACCCCTGATGGCACAATAAGGCCAAATTGAAGCAAGTTTTATTCTCTACACAGCAAAGCCAGTCAGCAGCAGCTTCCCCTACGATGGAGCTCAAGAGAACAGTCCTGAATCAATTGTCAAGTTTCTTTTATAAAGTAAAACCACAAAGTGGGAAATTTTACAAGCAAATATAGTTTCAGAAGCAAGACCATGCAGTTAAGGAAGTATTCCTGAAACATTTGTTATAAACGGTTCTGTGTTCACAGGGGTGGGGAACAGCCCAATTCTGAGAAATAGAAACTTAAACTAGAGTCTTAAAATGGCTCCCTGGGACAAAATGGAGTCAGCCTTGTTTTGTTTCTCTTTTCCTATGCGTGCCTGTCAAATCTTTGATAGGAAACTTCCAACTAGTTGCTATATGGGCTGATAATGCTAATGGAAGGCAAGTATTTTAGCAGTTTGTCAGAAAACAAAATTTGTAATATATTGGAAGATGTATTACAAATACATTTTCACAGGAAGATGACTATGAGTAACATTAAGAGAATCATCAAGGGGCCCGCCATGGGTGAAATTAGCGCAATTAACCAGCAGGATCAGTTAAATAGAAATTGACACCAATTGCTTCTCTCTGTTGGTCTAAGTACTTGGTTTTAATATTATTTTTTACCACATCTAGGACCTCTTTAATTATACCTGTTTGGTTAGCATAGAAAGAACAAGTTTTTCCAAGTGTTACACGTAACCCCACCTTGCTTCATGAACAGAAGCTCTAGCTAGGTCACTTCTGTTTTACAAGACTACCTCTGTAAGGATGTCTACCTGATGTTCTAATCAGGGCAATGCAGGAGACTGAGAGGCATTGTGTTATACCATTGATTCGAGCCCAACAGGCATTAGAAGGGAAAGGAAGGAACAATGGTAGACCTTCAGGTCTACAGTAGTCAGGTTCTGAATAATGGTCACACAATTATCTGAAATAGGAAGAAGCTAGGTTACCTGATATTTTTGACAATAAAGTCTTTGATACTGTATATCACCTAGGGTTAATTTGGGGTGAGACTAGGAGCAGACATCAACAGTGACTTGCGGTAATGTTGCAACTGGCAGGTTATACGACATAGTGGGGGGATTTGGGGTCAAGGCAGAGCCAGCAGTCCTGAGTCAGGTTAAGTACTGAATGGTTCTTTGGGGCATAATGATGCCAGAGGAGCTGGATGCACCTGAAAAACCTGAACATCAGGAAGAGATTTTTATTGGGGTCTATAAGTTTTGGTATTTCAGGGTTATGCCCCATATACACATAGAACTTAGTACCATATAGGTTTTTCCAAATTTAAGATAGCACAACCTTCCCCCAAAGGGCATGAATGAAATTTAAAACCTGATTTGGGTCCTTCTTCCTAAAAGGTAAAGAGCTGGCAGAGATCTGTCTTTAAAGTTGGTTGTTCCTGAGTCCTAATGCTATTTAAGACTTTTCTAGTAATTGTTAGTCTAAGCTCCCACTTTCAGGTAGAGGGTCTTTGGAGATTACTGTGGTGATTTGAATGAAAATGGCCCCAATAAATTCATAGAAATTGGTACTATTAAGAAGTGTGGCCTTATTGTAGTATATGTAGCCTTGTTGGAACCTTGTATGTCACTGGGGGTAGGCTTTGAAGTATCAAATGCTCAAGCCAGAACTAAACTAACTCTCTCTCTCTCTCTCTCTCTCTCTCTCTCTCTCTCTTTCTCTCTCTCTCTCTTTCTCCTGCCAATTCAGATATTGAACTCTAGTCTCCTTCATCAGCACCATGTCTGCTTGTGTGTCACTATGTTTCCTGCCATGATGATAATGAACTAAACCCCTGAAATGTAAGCCATGGTCATGGCATCTTTTCACAGCAATAGAACAACTAAGACAGAAATTGATACTAGGGGCTGGGATGTTATTGTGATAGGCCAGACCATGCTGTTTGGAGAAATGTGGGCTTTGGGACTTTGGAATTAATAAGCAGCTGACCACTTTTAGTGGAGCTTAATGGGCCATACTAGTCGGACCATGTAAAACAATGGTGATGAGGCTGATAGGAACCATGGGGACCCAGCTCAAGAGGTTTCTGAGAAAAATATTAGCATGTGACCTAGACATGGTCCTTATGATAGTTTCATCAAGAATGTGGCTACTTTGTGCCCATGTCCAAAAAACCTACGAGTAGAGTTATGGATTAACATTTTTGATCTTAAGTGGATCCTGTTCGGTCATTTTCCATCTCTGGCTGTCTGGTTCCTGTTACATGGAATACTTGGGTACTTTCTTGAGATATGTTATGAACCTAGGCGGAGATTCTGGCAACCTTAACAGTATTGTGTGTTTAGAAGACCATTGTATCAAGACCTGAGTACCTGGGTTTGAGGTGGTTACTTTTGAAGCAGCCTATCAGCACAGTCACCATCTTGGAATGGGTAGTCAGATGAACAGTGTTGGACAGGTTGGACACCTGGGACCTGAGAAAATATCTCGGTCTGCTTTGTTTTAACAGGTATCTTTTTGGTAATGACAGAGATTAGAGACCAATATGTGTCTTGTTATGCCCATTATATAAAGCCATTTTGTCCCCTTTGCCAGGAAGTTTCCACTGGAAATAACATTCCAGTGTTTACTTGAGGTTGATAAATATATCAAAAACATATCTCAAACACACACATATGTGTGCGTGTGTGTGTTTTCAGCATAATGAAAGCATCTCAAGTATCAGAATTCCATTGACTCTGAAGTTTTGAAGTTTTGATATCATCTTTAAGTTTTAATTTATATATATTTATAACCATTTTTAGACTTTTACAACTTATTTACATTTTCATATCCTCAGACATTTTTCATTCAATCATGTATCATGAAACATGATAACAATTGATCAAACTGGTCAATTGTTAGCCTTCATAAGAACAAGGCCTGGTTTTCATATATGAAATGCATGGACCAGGCAGCTTCTGTATACTGATAAAGCTATAATTAGCCATCACAATTATTAGAGATATGAGAAGAATAACTTATATCTGGAAGTACAAGCTAAATTGCTTCTGTAGCTATTAAATTTACAGAAATTTACCAGCTATCTGGTCTTGAGGCCTTTGACTGTTGTACATGACAGCATTACATCCACTGCCAGATGCAGACTGTCTGAGGGATTGTCTTGTGGAGGAGGAACTTGGGAAAACTGACCCACCTTGATGAGGCAAAGTAGAGTAGTCACCCCAGTAGTGTCTACCATTTGACAGGGTACTGGTGGCGGGTGAGGGATTTCCTTGTCCATTGGTTTGCGTTATCGTATTCTTGGTAGAATTATCTGTACCCCGTAATCTTCTTTAGATACCTTAGGATTGCCATCTAGGACCTGGCATTTTTGTCTATTATGGGTAGCTTTTTCATTAAATATTTTAAATGCTATTTCAGCAGATCTCTGAAGAATTTGAGGACCATTATCAAAATTAAACAAATTTTACTTGTTTTTATTACTTTCTTTCATATATATATATATGTATATATATATGTCTAATCATAATATATAGTTCTATAATATATAAATAAATTAATATAATATATTGCTAGATAAAATTCATTGCTATAAATAAATTTCATTTGTATTTAGCATGACTGCAAATATAAACAGGATGGTGATAAAGTCATATGGCATCTACTTTTCTTATCCTTACTAAAGCTGGCTGCCAGTCATCTGTTTACCCCTATCTTGATGGTTATCATCAGTGAAGATGGTATCAAGCACATTGTTGTTGTTTATTCTTCTTTTTTTCAAGAGAATTAAATCGTTTATTGAGTACACATGATAATGGATGATACACAAGCTTCATTCCCATCTGTTATTTTATCTGATACCCTTATTCAATTTTGATATTGCATAGGGCGGGCCAACAACCATTTTACAACCAAATTGTGACCTTGCTTGGATGACCTTTTCAATGGAGAAACTCATTAACAGTTACAACAGTAACTGGCAGTTCAACAACACCAAGGTTTTTGAAGACAATGGCTTCTCCACCCAAGCAACCATAAATAAAATCCAAAAGGAACTTGGCACCACCCTGAAGGAATTCTAACTGCACACTGTTGGGGAAGTTTACCAAGATGGCTTCATAGTAGACTAACTTTACCTCACATTTAAAAAAAAAAAAAAAAGACACATCTATTTAGCGTCATGATCAGACTATTACATTTAGCAATCAATAGCATGGGTGGAAAAGGTCTATAGTAAAATCTTTTGTTGGAATGCTTTACATTTTCCACAGAACAGAAACTAAAATAACCTGTTATACAATTAGTCACAAATACAGTCCTGGAGTTTTTGCCCACACACATGAGTATTGTCTAAAGCATGTCTTCTTTGTAGCAGCTAGGCCCTGCCACCACTGTGCTTGGCTGAATTCACAAATCCATTGTAACCTGTAGCTTCCCTGTCACTTCTCTGGCTCTCCTCTCCTGCTAAGCTTTTTTTCCTGGCTGTAATTAGAACCTTCTGCCACTGCCATAGCTACTGCTGCTGCTGGAACCTCCATAGCCACCTTGGTTTCATGGTTTAGTAAAGTACTGGCCTCCACCACCATAAGGGCCAGAGCTCCTGCCTCCAAAGTTTCCTCCCTTCATCGGTCCAAAATTTGAAGACTGATTGTTGTAATTGCCAAAATCATTGTCGCTTCCACCACCTCCATAACTGCTTCCATCATTGCCAAATCCATTATAGCCATCCCCACTGCCACCAAAGCCACCACGACCACTGAAGTTCCCTCCTCGACCAAAATTGACATTGCCACCAAAACCACCTCCACGACCACCACCAAAAAAAGTTTCCGGAACCACTTCGACCTTTCTGGTTGGATGAAGCACTAGCCATCTCTTGCTTTGACAGAGCCTTTCTTACTTCACAGTTGTGGCCATTCACAGTATGGTATTTCTGAATAACAATCTTATCCACAGAGTCATGGTCATCAAACGTGACAAAAGCAAAGCCTCTCTTTTTTCCACTGCCTCTGTCAGTCATAATTTCTATCACTTCAATTTTACCATACTGCTCGAAATAATCTCTTAGGTGATGTTCTTCAGTGTCTTCTTTAATACCACCAACAAAGATCTTTTTCACAGTTCAGTGAGCACCAGGTCTCAGAGAATCTCCCCTTGACATAGCTCTCTTAGGTTCTACAACTCTTCCATCCACCTTGTGTGGTCTTGCACTCATGGCAGCATCCACCTCCTCCACAGTGGCTTATGTGACAAACCCAAAACCCCTGGATCTCTTGGTGTTTGGATCTCTCATGACCACACAGTCGGTTAGTGTTCCTCCTTGCTCAAAATGGCTCCTCAGACTCTCTTTGGTTGTTTCGAAGCTCACCCTCCAATGAAGAGCTTCCGCAGCTGTTCCAGCTCCTTGGGAGACTCTGACTTAGACATGACATCAGGGTGATGAGAGCCTTCAGCAATGCTTCCTTGGCAGTGTCAACCAGCAGAAAGCTGTTGTTTATTCTTAAGTCAGCCTATTAGGTACATATCACTTCAAGATTATTCACGTATAAGTTTTAAACTATCAACCCTGTATTAAAAGTTAAATCAACTTTTATTATAGATTTTACAGACATTTCAACCAGACTCAATAAACTTAAGTCTTAAGGTACAGAATGATCATATAATAGTAAATCTTGAGATAAGGTTTATAACTTAGCTAAACGCTTTAGACAATTAAATGAAATAATTGTCTATTTTTTATCTGTTTTGTTTTGCTCCTTTCCCTGTCACAGCTCAGGTGGCCTGAGTGACACAGGACAGAGATTTTTTTTCAAAGAAATGTTTAAGCAATGTTGCTTGAGTCTGGAGCAGAGGATGATACCCAACTCCAGAGGCAGCTTCTCTTTTCTCTTTAAAAACTTATTCTTTTCTCATGCAATTCATCCCAACCACAGTGTCCCATCCCTTCACTACTATAAGTGCCCCTTACACAGCTCCCTTCTCCCCCAAGATCCACTCCTCTATTTCTTTCAGAAAAGAACAAGCCTCCCAGAGATATCAACCGAACATGGCATAACAAGATATAGTAAGGCAAACCCTCATATCAGAGCTGTGCAAGGCAACCCAGTCAGTGGAAAAGGGTCCCAAGAGCAGACTAAGACTTCAGAGATGCCTCCACTCCCAGTGTTAGAAATCTTAAAATAAATACCAAGTGAACAACCATCACATATATGCAGAGGACCTAGTATAAACCCACACAGACTCTGTGAGCTCCTATGAGACCTGCTTAGTTGATTATATAAGACTTGTTCTCCTGGTGTCCTCAACTCCTCAGGCTTCTAAGATTCTTTCTCTTCCTTTTCATGTGGTTCTCTGAGATTCAAGGGGAGGGAGGTCTAAGAAAAGCTTTTTGCCCCTTTTCCTAATGTTTGGCTTGTGTCTCTGCATCTGGTCCTATCAGCTGTCAAATGAACTCTCTCTAATGATAACTGGGCAAGGCATCAATCTATGAGTACAGCAAAATATCATTCAGAATCAATTTTTGATGTTTTTTTATCCTAGGTTTTTGGGCTATGCAGCCTCCAGGTTCTAGTCTTTCAGTCAGTGTGAGGCATGGCATCACTCTTGTTGGGGGGGCCTCAAATTAGACCAGTCACTAGTTGGTTACTCCCATAAGTTTTGTGCATCCTTTGTCCCAGCACATCTTACAGGCAGGATAGATTGTAGACCAAGGTTTTGTGGCTGGGATGGTGTCTCAGTCATACCACTGGAGCTTCCCTGGCTTTAGAAGATGGCTGGTTCAGGCTCTGAATGCTCCATTACATGAAGTCCTTGCTGGGTCACTCTCAGAGAATCATGGGAGTTTCTACTGTACTAGGTTTCCACATCACCTTTCAAATTTCCAGTTTCAGTCCTCTCTCCTTACATTCTGCTTCACTGCCCACATCTTGATTTCCCCTGTTACTGTTCCCACCCACCCATAGTCTACTCACAAAATTTATTTTGTTTCCTCTTTATAAGGAGATCCATACATCTCTTAGAAACTTTCTTATTATTTAACCTTTCTGGGTCCATGGATTGTCACACGATTATCATTTATTTAAGAGCTAATATACACTTATAAGTAAGTTTGTCTTTCTCGATCTGGGTTACTTCACTCAAGATGATATTTTTGTAATTTTACCCATTTGACTACAAATTTCATGATCTCATTTTTAACAGCTGAATAAAAATTCATTGTGTGAATGTAAGATTTTTTTAACCCATTCTTCGCATGAGGGATATCTAGGTTGTTTCTAGTTTTTGCCTATTATGAACAAAACCATAATGAACAAAGTTGAGCAAGCATCTGTGTGTATGACATCTGTGATGCATGCCAAGAGTGGTGTAGCAGGTACTTGAGCTAGATTGATTTCTATTTATCTGAGAAAGTAACAAATTTATTTCCATAATAATTGTAAAAGTTTGCACTTGTACCAGCAATGGAGGACTATTTCCCTTGCTCCACATTCTCACCAGCATGACCTGTCACTCATGTTACCACAAGATATTTGTGGATATTGTGAGGTGTGTTGTTTCCCTAATTTCACTCTCAGTCTGTTTGTCATTTGGATATAAGAGAGCTACTTAGTTTTTAGAGTTAATCTTGTATTCTGCCACTTAGCTTAAGGTGTTTATCAGCTGTAGGAGATACCTGGTAAAAGTTTGTGGGTCACTTATGAATACTATCATGACATCTGTGAATAGCATCCCTTTGACTTTTTGCTTTCTAATTTGCATCCCCTTGATAACCTTCAGTTATCTCATTGTTCTAGCTAGAACTTCAAACACTTATATTGAATAGTATGGAGAAAATGGACAGTCTAGTCATGTTTTTGATTTTATTGGAATTGCTTTCTCTCTCTTTAGTTTAATGTTGGCTATGAGCTTGCTGTAAATTGTTTTTATTATGTTGAGGTACATTCTTCGTTTCCCAACAAGACTTTTATCATAAAGGGTGTTGCATTTTGTCAAAGGCCTTTTATGCATTCACTGAAATGATCGTGTGTGTGGGGTGGGGGGTGGGCGGTGTATTCTTTCAATTGGTTTATATGCTTTATATTACACTGAAGTAATATCTATATTTGATGGTGAGGTGTGTTTCTTATATGTAGCAGAAGGCTGGATCATGTTTTGGCATTTATTCTGTTAATCTGTGTTTTTTATTAGGGAATCAAGTCCATTGCTATTGAGAGATATCAATAATCAATGGTTATTAATTGCTCTTATTTTGTTGTTGTTGTTGGTGGTGGTAGAGGTGTGTACGTGCTTCTGTTCTTTTGGTTTTGCTGGCCTGAGATTATTTATTTTTTGTATTTTTTCTGGGTAGTTAACCTCCTTTGATTGGAATTTTCCTTACTATAGATGAATTTATGCTTAAATTTGTCTTTATCTTGGAGTATTTTGTTTTCTCCATCTATGGTAATTGGAAGTTTTGCTGTGCATAGCAATGTTTGTGTGTTGGAATCTGTGACTCATTTGGTAACTTAAAGTCTCCAAGACATCTGGCCAGGTCCTTCTGGCTTTGAGAATCTCCATAGAGAAGTCTAGTGTAATTCAAATAGTTTTGCCTTTATATGTTACTTACTCTTTTTTCCCCCTTGCAACTTTTAATAGTCTTTCTTTGCTCTGTATATTTAGTGTGGCAAGTGGACTTTCTTTCTGTTCGAATCTATTTGGTTTTCTGTAAGCTTCTTATACTTTTATAAGCATCTCTCCTATTCAGTTGGAAAATGTTCTTCTATGATTTTATTGAAAACATTTTCTAGATCTTTGAACTAGGGTTCTTCTTCTTCTTGTATTCCTGTTACTCATAAGTTTGGTCTTTTCATAGTTTCTTAGATTTTCTGGATTTTTTGTGGCAGAAATTGTTTTTAGATTTAATATTTTCTTTGACTAATATATCTATTTCTTCTATTGTATCTTCAAAGCCAGAGATTCTCTCTTCCATGTCCTTTATTCTATTGGTAATACTTGTGTTTGTAGTTCCTGTTCCTTGTCCTAGGTATTCCATCTCTAGGATTCCCCCAGTTTGTATTTTATTTACTGCTTCTATTTCCATTTTCAGGTCTTGAACAGTTTTATTTGTTTCCTTCAATAGTCTTATTTGTTTTCTCTTAGTTTTATTGGCTTTTTTAAGAAGAGGAAACGTATTAATTTCTTCCACCCTTTTGTTTTCTTAATTTCATCAAGGGATTTATTCATTTCTTTCTTTAAGGACTTCTATCATTTTCATAAAGTTGGTGTAAAGGTCCTTTTGTTGTACTCCAGCTGTGTTGAAATATTCAGAACTGATAAGAGGGCAGCTGAGCTCTGATGGTGACATAGTGCCTTGGTTGGTTTTAGTTGTGTTTTTATTTGGCTATCTATGCATCTGGGTTTAACATATTTATAGGTGCCTATTTTGAGTTTGTCTTTGTTGAATGGGTATTTATTTTTCTTGTGTTCTGTTTCTTCTCTGTTCTTCTGGACAATGTGGCCTGTTGAGCAGAAGTTCACCACCAAAGATGAGTGTTCTGGTTGTAGGCATTGCCTATTATAGAGTTGGTAGACTCCACCTGAGTTGGGGGCTAGGACAGTATGATTCGGAGGGGTGGGGGTGGAGAGAATGGTAGGTTCTATTAATTGAGGGAGGAGGGTTCCATAACCTATCTAGAATTCTGATAGCCTGTGTAGCCTCTGGTTGAGTAAGACTTCTCTGCCTGAGTTGGAGGCTGAGACAGAGGACTAGGGACTTAAGATAAAGGGGTGAGTATACAAAGGATGGTCTACTTTGACTTTTGTCAGTCTGAGTGGTCTCTTGTTGAGTAGGGGCCAAATCCAGCTTTTCAATAATGTAGAACAACATAAAACAGTATTTTAATATTACATATACCCAAAGAACACCCAAATTCACACACACACACACACACACACACAAAATTGAATCCAGTGGGCAGTGTGAGGTTCCAGTGCAAGGTAAGAACAGAGCAATCTGTGGCAAAATATTCTGATCCTTTGCTATCAAAGTAGTCACAACAAGTAGCAACAGCTCCCCACTGCAGTAGTAGATTTTGGCCTGGGAGTGGGGAGTAAAGAAAGCTTCCCAAGGTTGCATCCTGGAAGGAGGATGCCTGCATCACTCCAGCCTGCTGGCCTAGGAGTAATAGTAGCTAAAGATTCAGTGATGTTCCTAGCCATAGACAGAAGAAGGAGCTGAGAGCCAAAAGAGTGAGTTGCTACAGCTGTGCTTCCTGCCTCATTCTCCCCCTTGCTTATTTGTTCTAACTCCTAAGTCTGTTATAACTGGAAAATAATTAATGGATACACAAGATACACAGAAACACATACTAGAGATAAAGAGAGAAAAAAGCAAAAATCAAAACCAACAAAACAAAACAACACACAATAAATACAGAACACAAAATGTTCATACAGTCAAAAGAAACAAGTCATAAATAAAACATGCTGTGGCTACTTTCATTCAAACTCAACTAAGCCTGACCAATTTCCATCTCAGCTCCCAGTATTACAAGATGGGCTGTATAATACCTTGCTAGTGTCCTAGACATAAGTCCATGTGCCTTCTCTGGCACCTCATTGTCCCCAAACAGGATCCAAGCAGAACCATGAGCAGCAATTTAAGCTGACTTACTGAAGCAGGCCTCCCCAAACAGACGCTTGTTGTTTTCCTTTTGATGTGGCTGTTCACTCAAGAGATCTGCCAATCCAAAGCATATCAATGTGTCCTAGAACATCTCAAAGGATGAAAGGGTCTGGCTTCTGAATTTGGGTAGGGGATCTTATCTCCAAATATTATTTCCACTAAAGGGTATTAAAGACTACAGACAACAAAGTATGGTCAAATTGAAGCAAGATTTATTCTGTGTACAGCAAGCCAATCTGGCAGGTATCTTCTCCTAAAATGGAGTTCAAGAGAGCAGCCATGGGCCAGTTTCTCCATCCTCTTTTATAGGTTAAAAATACAAGTTGGGGGATTTTACAATCAGGTATGGTTACATACTCAAGAATAGGTAGTTAAGGAAATCTTCCCAGAACACTTGTAATAGACAATTTTGTATTCACAGGGGTTGGGCACAACACAATTCTGAGAAGCAGAGATTTAAGTTTCATAATAAATAGAAACCTAATTTAACTTGAGTCTTAAAATGGCTCCCAAGGACAAGATGCTATCAGCCTAGTTTCTCATTATTCCCCTTCTACTCCTGCCTTTGGTCTTCCCAAACAGTTTCCCTACCCCTACTTTCCTGCTTTTCTTTTAAAATTTTGTGCAAGTTACCACAACTGCTGTATGTTCATAATTGAAATGACCATGTCACATCTAGAAACAATATTTCATAGCACTAACCCCTAACCCATGTTTCTCTATCACTCACAACCTTGCTGCTCTCTCTTCTGAAATGATTTCTGGACCACTGGGGTGGTCATATCCATGTACTGTATAAGGCTGGTTATGAGTCTCTACATTAATTGCAAATAGAAACTTGACTAAGAGCAACACTAGTCTATGGGAATAAATAGACATACTTAAAAGATCATTTAACTACATGGACATGATTCCTAAGGAATATTCTTCTGTACTACTTTATCTGTTGCCTTTGATCCCGATCCTCACATGTTCATAAAAAAATCTATTTCCATGCTTAGTTACTACACTCCCTAACTTATTCATTTGGGTTAGATATTGCTCAATACTACAGACAATAAGAGTGCATTAAATAATCTAGAGTCTTATTTTTGTTTATTTCTATAAATGCAGACATGATTCTACTAGAAAGAGGAGGATCTTGGGCTATCAGCCAGTATAGCTGCTAATTGGATTGTTTCCTTTAAAGGACACCATATAGGCATGATTACCATACCTTCCACTAGAGAGTCACTAAATATTTGAAAGCTTCAGATAGGAATAATTTTTAAATGTAATAAGGCCCTTATTGAGCATGCTAATAGACTAGATTATGATTCTTCATGTGTGAAATGGAGAATTAAAAAAAAGAACAAATAAACAAATCTAACCTTGAATCCAGTAGAATAATTAAAAGTAGAGAGCTATGGTTACAGCAGAACAGTTTGATTCCTGACCTGGTTTCCTGAGAGCAGCCTGATAGTTTTGGGACCACAAAACACAATTTAAAAACCACTAAACTCATGATCTCCCAATGGGAAAGAGTACTCTGAATCCAACAGTTACTTTAGTGTAAGGAAACAAACAATCAAACTAATGGTCAGTAAAAATTAAACTGAGTTCTTTTGTAGCTGTAAAGGGTACCATATATTCTCATAACACTGAAATTTTGTGTCAAAATATTAAGGAAGGGAAAATGATATTGTACCAGCCAATGAAAATCAAACTCCTTACTGATAGTTAATGTTTAAAAGTATAGGTGCCATACCTTTCAGTATTAATCATTTCTATTATTCAAAGAAGATCTTATTTTCTAGTTTATTCATTTGGATTAGGGTCTCAGTGGTACTGGCTTAGAAAAGCCAGGGAGAGATGTACAGATTTAAAGATGAAGCAAGGATGAAAAAACAACCAAACAGAAAACAGAATTCAATTTCTCTTTATATAAGCAGAGAAGTTTAAAATTAAGTATAATGGGCAAGGAAAGCCCACTGGATAAAAGCATATGCTGCCAAGCTTCACAACTTGAACGTTGTCTTTGTGATCCACATGCTGGAAGGAGAGAGCCATGGCACACCTCCCCCTCCCAGGACGAAATAAATAAATGTAATAAAACGTTAAAGTTGACTTTAAGACAAGAAAGATAAGTTGAAACAATTAACCGAGTTGATAAGCTTTGGAAGAAAAGAAAAACATAGAATAGTAAGATTATAGTTGCTTGTATCGAGAGGTTTAATTTCCGCTGCAATAACTACAATGTTTTAAAATATATGCTAGCACTTGGATAAGAATTTGACTTATGCTATTTTATTCCTGAGGACAAACTTGAAAGACTGTTATTATTTTCACTTTGTCCATACAATACCACTTTTTTTGTAATATATAAGTGGACTTCTTGCTTTTTTTTTGGTGAGAAAGAAGAGATTACACAACTGCAGTGCAGTTTATCTTTCTCCAATGCTACCCACATTTTTTTTCAACATCAGGACAGTGGTGTGAGTATTCAGCTGTAATGTTCATAGATAAAAGGTTTCTCTAAGGTCAGCTGCAGTGATATTAAAAGTTAAATGGTAAAAATGGTTTGGAAAGTAGATTACAAAGCTTGGTATTCAGTGTTAAGTATTTCTGTCAACTCAGTCTGCTCCAATATTGACTCATAAGGTGTGAAGTAATAGTCTAAAATAAATCACATTTGTTATTTTCACATTGCAGTTTATCACGTTCTTCAATCAACTCTGGAATGCACCAGAACTTTATGGTAGAATATCTTCCACTGTGCCAAAGAGGCCATGTCTCTATGGATAGAAATTCTTGCTGAAACTTCCTTCCTTCTGGGGAAATTAGGAATTGTAACAACAGTCAAAAAGAAGGTGCTCAGAGCTTGTCCTTTCTCCCCCTATCCCCATGCAGATACTTCTTCCTCAGTGAAATGCTTTCTGATTTTCTCCATTCCCAGTCCTAATTCTGATGTCACGAAAGAGAGCTGACACCAAAATTGACTAACTCACTGAGGCATTTACTTGCTAACTGACATATCCATTTCTCCCTTTTATCCTAAAGATAAATTAGGTACTTAAAGTTCACCAGGAAGTATCATGAATCAAGCAAATGATCATCAAGACTGCTTAAGGGAACACACAATTCTAAGGCAGAAGTAGTTGTACCTTTAGTGGAAGTTGACAGAGAGTGGTCCAGCGCTCCCCAATAGCCAGGAGGGCTGCTGGATGGGCCCAGGTTGTGTAAATACACACCCACACATACACACTTCCCTCCCTCCCTGGACTCAAGCTTTCAGTTAATTCCCTCCAATATTCCTTTTATTTTCCCAGTTGAGCACATTTCTCCACTATTCTGGCTGCAAGGTTTCCTAGAACAAAAACGAGTGTAGAATAAGAAGCAACTAGTTCAAAATTTCATAGCAGCATACTAGATGAATTATTCCTGTAATTCAAGATAACTCATTTTCACTCAAATTACCCAAATAATTCAAACTCAACTTTAAAGGGATAACTTCAATTACATAAATAATTGGCTGGGGTAACTATGGGGTAAAGATTACAAAAGTTAAAAATATGTCTAACACATAATTTGATGTTTAAGTCCTATGCTAAGTGATTTTTAAAACATGTTCAATAATATATGGCATAATGAGACAAGAGCAATTGTTGTGAATTTGGTTATGCTAGCCAGTCAAACTATTATCACCAATACTTTTTATATAAGTCTGCAAGTATCTTTAGTGTCTAAATGGTTTATTTTTCAAATAAGTATTTGCTTGGTTAACCACAGTATTTAAGATAAACAAACATAGAGGTTTACTTTTATCTACAAAATTTGCATGCACGAGTGTTTTTTGTATATGTACGTATGTACGTACGTATGTATGTATGTATGTATGTATATATGTATATATGTATATATGTATACTAGGTGCATGCTTGGTGCCAGATGAGATCAGAAGAGGAGGTTGAATCCCCTGGAACTGGAGTTTTTGAGCAGAAAGTTCTCTTAATGGCTGAACCATCTCTTCAGGCCCGGTCATTGATTTTAAGATTGTTCTTTTTAAAATTATATTCTAGATGCTAGCAGAGATAAACACCATTTATTAAAAATTCTATTTAATTTTATTTATTTATTTATTTATTTATTTATTTTACAGTCTAGACTTTATCCCCCTCCTTGTCCACCCTCTAACTGTTCCACATCCCATACCTCCTCCCCCATCTCCAAGAGAATGCCCCCACTCCACCCCTGTCCTGTGCTGCCAGACTTCCCCACTCCCTAAGGCCTCAAGTTTCTTGAGGGTTAGGTGCATCTTCTCTGTCTGATTTCAGACCCAGCAATTCTCTGCTGTATATGTGTTGGGGGCCTTATATCAGTGGGTGTATACTGCCTGGTTGGTGGCTCAGTGTCTGAGAGACCTAGGGAATCTAGGTTAGTTGAGACTGCTGGTCCTCTGCCCTCCTCCTCAGCTTCTTTCAGCTTTTCCCTAATTCAACCACAAAGGTCACCAGCTTCTGTTCATTGGTTGGGTGTAAATATCTGCATCTGACTCGTTCAGATGCTTGTTGGGTCTTTCTGAGGGCAGTCATGATAGGCTCCTGATTGTAAGCACACCGTAGCATTAGTAATAGTGTTAGGCCTTGGAGTCTCCCCTTGAGCTGGATTCCAATTTGGGCCTGTCACTGAAAGCAAGATTTAGAACATGTTATAGAACCTGGGCAGAAAGATTTTCTTTTCTGATGGAATTTTTCAATTACTAGCAGATAACTATTTTAGAAACTTCAAACACTTAGAACTGGATTAAACTGCCCTCAATTATCCCTGTTTTTAGTGTGTTCCCCGAAAGTGAAGAGGCATTCAAAACCAACAACAAACAAACCAATGCAGAGGAAGGTGAAAGTTTAACTTGTTGCTACCTTGTACTATTCTGACAGTGTATGGGAAGTCTGGTGCCCTCTTGGGCCGCCCCTTCTGACAGCTTTTCTCATAAATATGTTTTCCTCAAAAAACCCAAAGAATGTCTATTTCCTTGAAAGGATGTGTGCTTTTGCTGGTGAATGTTGATTCTGGACGAAGAGTAAAGAAGTGTGAAATGTTGGAAATACCTTGTGCAGGAGAGGGCTGAGGAGGAATTCTTCTGTTGAATCCTTATTTTAGTAATTAATAAGTATTTAAAATAAAATTTCATCTTTGAGTTGTTGCCCACATCACAGAGGAGGAAGCTACGTGAAAGAGAAGTACAGTTCCCTAAATCTATACTTTGGCAACCAGAAGAACTTAAAGTTATGTTGAAATAGCACAGGAAATCTGCTAGAGTGAGAAGCATTGATACATCTCATTGGCCAAAGTGAGATTCCCAGGGACCGGATGTCAATGGGGCAAAGGGAGAATCTGAAATTGCCTTCATCTCCCTTCACTGACATTTGTTTCTCAGGAAATTACTTTATTAGAAAAATAATCAGAAATTATGCTCACGCGGAAAGCCAGCAGGAAGTGTAGCACAGGGCTTTGCATTGGGACTCAAACGTTAATTATTGTGCTGTTATATTTATTAAAGATGTGCCAAGCATTTTACATTTATTGTAATAAGGCTTTAGTGAGGGTATTATAATATTTCTACTTTAAATATGATGCAGTTATGACTTACAAGGAGTAAATAATTATCACATAGGGTAGGGGAGAACTGGTATTTGAATTCAGATACCCGTTCTTAAATCTAATCATAAGTGTTGGAGGTGACGTTGGCAACAGCAATCATCTGAAATGCTGGAGAGGATTTTGCTACCTTGCTAATCTAATCTAGTTATTGCTTTCTGTAACCTGGCCATTCCCCACTTTCAGCCTTTGTAGTTTTCCATGGTTGATTACTTTCAGACTGAGCCAAGCTTGGCCTAAACCATCAACATAATCCATCCTGGAGTCAGTTGTTATATATTCAAGATGAATAAGTCTGCAAATAAAGATGGTGATGTTTGAGGCGATGGTACTGGGGATGCTGGAAAATTCATTACCTATTTCTTTTGTATTTAGTGACATGAGAACATAGTAGAATCAGCTTAAAGCCAATAGCAAACATGAAGTTGAAACTCACAGCCAGAGCAGAGATGATGCCTGGTGTCCATTTTTTTCTGAACAAAACTCTGACCATATGCTGTTATATAGATAATGTTTTCCATTTCTGTTTCTGGCAAGTGGAATTATAGAGTGTTCTGAAGTGAACACAATTTGATATTTTAACTTAATTCTAAAATACCACAAAGAAAATAAATTGTTATGTTTAACAACAATAAATTAGATTATACTAATAATGGCTTATCTGAAAAGTTATGTATTTTTAAATATTTTCAAACAGTAAAATAAAAAAAATAATTTGCAATTTATGGAGAAACTGCAGGAGATAAATACAAGAGAGGTAGGAAGTTAGGTAAAATAACAATATGGATGGATGAAAGCCACAATAAATTATATTATTAACTATTTAGTTATATATATAAGCTATTCTTGTTGTCAACTTGAATATATCTTGAATGAACTACAATCTAGAAATAGAGGGCAAACTTTGTCTGTTTGCTTGGTTTGAAGGGAGTGAATCCACTTCTAGTCCAGACATTTGAAGTAGGAAGACACACACCTTTGATCTGGATCAAAGACTATGATAGGAAAGCTAGGAGCAGCAGAAAAGATAGTTTTTCCCCCAAAAGAACACAACAAAGGGATGTCATGCCTGGAACTGGAAATCTAGCAAAAGGCTCAATGCCAGTGACATAATGTCTAACTACAATTTAGAAACATTTGTCCTTATATACATAGATCAGTGCAGTCTTTACCCCTTGTCTTTGTTGGGGTTATGATTTCTGTGATGATACACCATGGCCAAAGCAACTTGGGGAGGAAAAGATTTCTTTGACTTACACTCCCACAGCATCATTGAAGGAAGTCAGAATAGGAATTCAAACAGTCATCTAGATGTAGGTTGCTGCTTACTTACAGTTGCTGCTTACTGACTTGATCTCCATGGCTTGTTCACCCAGCTTTCTTATAGAACCCAAGATCTCCATCCCACTAATAGCATCACCTACAATGGGATGGGCCCTCCCCATCAATAACAAATTAATACAATGTCCTATAGGCTTACTTACTGCCCTATCATATGGAAACATTTTCTTAATTGATATTCCCTCCACTCAGATGGCTGTAGCTTGTGTCAGGTAGACATAAACCGTTAATGCAGAAACCACTACATAAAATTACACTAAACATATACAAAGTGGTATAGTGCAGTCCTAATGGACTCTTTCACAAAACACACTCAGACCTAAGGCTCAGGAAAAATTCAGAAGAGAGGCAGAAGATCAGAGGGGTTGCTGTAAGGTCTCCTAGTAACATCAGAAACTATACCTGTAAATTATCATCAACATGACCAGCCAGTGTGAGTTGAACAAAGTAGATGCCAATCAATATGCCAAACTGGATGAAGAAAAAGCTCATGAGGCTTAGATCTACACAAAGAACTATAGACAATGGAGGAAAGCTAGGATCAGGAGAGGTGCTCTTTCCCAGAAAGAACACAATAATTGGTTGTATAGCACCAAATAGTCAGCCCTGAAACATACATACAAGTAATGTTATATGAACTCAACAGGTTATTTTTAGCAATATATACATATATACAAATACCTATAGGCATGCAAGAACAATCGATGGGAAAAAGTAAGGTCATGAGTTTAAAGGAGAGTGGAGAGTGCTATGTGGGAGGGTTTGGAGGGAAAGAAGAGAAGAGAAAAGAGAAGAGATGAGAAGAGGAGAAGAGATGGTGTAATTAAAATACACTTAAAAATTCATAATGAAGAATTTAAAAAATCAATATGGAGAGTATTTAAGGAATTCCTACAAATCAAAAGTAGTGAGTAATATAAAGATATGATAATTAATTTATAAAGTTAGCATACAAACTAAAATGCTCTTTATCACACTTTGATTCAGGGGCTATATAAATAGCTCGATCATTAAGACCATTGGCTGCTCTTCTGGAAGATTCAGGTTCAATTCCCAGCACACAGGCAGCTAACGATCATGCTGCTCCAGTTTGAGGAGATCCAATGCCCTCTTCTTGCTTCTGTGGATACTGTACCCATATGGTACACAGACAGACATATATCCTCTTAAAAGTAAATTTTAAAAAGGATACTTCAAAGCATAAATGTCAATGTAATTCATTCTTGTTCATCTACCTTCCCAAATATCCTGCCCCAGCATACCTGCCCTGCTCTTGCTGGTGCCTTTCCAATCTCCAGATTATGTTCTTAGCTGTTTTCAGGGCACATAATGCCCTATCCTTTCACGTATTCTATTGTCATCCATGCCCATCTAAAGAGCTCCTCATCTCTCATACTTTTGTAAGTTTCAATACACACACACATACATACACACACACACACACACACACGCACACACCACATGTACATACATACACACTTTCCCATGTACATGAAATTGTTCTTTTTACAGCTGATTACAATTCCATCTTTCTTAATTTTTAAAGCATAGGTTGTTTTATTTTTTTCCGTAGTATAAGAAATGGAATTTTGTTGCAAATGAGCTGAATACGACTGTTTCACATTTGCTTATCTTTCAGAAAGATCTTGCCTGTAGTCCAAACTGGCTATGAATTTCTATGCTCCTTCCTCCTCCTCCAAAGGGCAGATCTGCACCAACCTCCTGTTTTACTTGTGCTATGTTGTTGTTGAGACAAAATCCCATTCTTTAGCCAGACTGTCCTAGAAGTCACTTTGTAAATCAAATTGCCTTCGTGTTTGTACTAATCCTACTGTTCCAGCAGCCCAAATCCTGAGATTATAGGTATGAACACCATGTACAAATTCCACATGCTTTTTGAAAGATTACTTTTAAAATTAACATACAACATGATGTGTATTACTATAGCATTTTCATACATAGATGTAATTTGCTTGACTGTTATTTGTCTAGTTTGCCCACTGCCTTCCTCGATTCCTCCCTGCCTGCCTCTTCCTGTACCCCTTTCCCCTTCTAAACTTGTTCCTTCTCTCTACTTTCATGTTATGTGTATTCCATTATACCCAACCCTTTCCACCTTCCTCCCATCATTAATTTCTCCTCCACTCTCACATTACCCTTTCTACAATCGTTACCAATGCATGTGCATACAAAGACACACAATAAACTTAATCCAGAGTCTGCTCATGAAAGAAAGCAGTATTCGTCTGAATTCGGCTCATTTTGGTTGGCATAATTCCCAGATGCATCCATTTTCTACTACTTTCATCTTTTTCATGATTGGATAAGATTATATTGTGTACATGTGTAACATTTTCTTTATTTTCTCATCTGTTGATGGAAAACCAGCTTGTTCCTTTCCCGGGATATTGTGAACAATACAGCCATAAACAGATGTGTAAGTGTTATGTTGACATGGAGTTACCTCAGTTATATACTCAAAAATGGTACCCATGTTTCATGGTAATTTATTTTAGTTTACTGAGGGACCTTTACAATGACTTCCACAGTAAGTACATATGTTGACATTTGCTCTAGCTATGGATAAAGGTTTGTTCTTTCATTCACCTTTGCCAACATTTGATGTAATTTGCTTTGTACACGATAGATAGCTATACTCATTGGGATAACAACCTTACAGTAGATAATGCCTGATCTATTTTTCCTCTTCTCTAGGCTATCTCCTCATTTTGTCTATTATGCTGTGCAGAAGTGTTTTGATTTAATATAATTCTATTTGTAAAATATTGGTATTAAACCTATTCATTCTATTGGAGTCCCTTACAAAAAGTCCTTGTCCCTGTCTACATACTGAAGTGTTTCATCCATGTATTCCTGCAGCAGCTTAAAAGTTTCAAGCTTTACATCCAGATCTTTATTTCACTAGAATTTATTTGTGTTGAAGATGGAAAATGCAGCTCTTGTTTCATTGTTTTGAATGTGAATACCCAAGTCTATAGCACCATTTGTTTTAGAAATGTTTATTTTTAGTGTGTGTTTTTTAATCCTTGATGAAAACCAGGTGGCTGTAACTGTGTAAGGTTATCTGCATCTTCCCTTTTCTTCTGTTGGTTTATGTGTCTGTCTTTCTGACATTACAACTTTGTAGACTAGGTTGAAATCAGACACTATGAGGTCTCAAGCAGTGTTCTTTCAGCTTATGATTAGTGGATATTTTGGCTCATTTATGCTTCCATAGGAAGTTTATGATGTTGATCTAGTTTTGTGAATTCACTAGAATTTTGACAGGGATTGCATTGAAAGCATGTTTCTTTTGGTAATACAGTCATTATTATAATACTGATTCTGCCATTTCTGAGCATAAGAAGACTTTCAGTCCTTTACTATCTTAAATTTCTTTCTCTGATATGTAGAAAAATTCTAGAGGTTTTTTAGCATCTTAATTATGTTTACTACTGGATGACTTTTTAAAAAGCTATTGTGAATGTTTTCTTTTTTCTGGTGACTTCTTTTAAAACAAATTTATTTAGTATTTTTTTCAGCTACTACATTTTCTAGGGTTTTTTCCTACAATTAAATTTTTGTAAAAGAGTATATCAGGTTTAAGGGAATTTCAAAGAAGTCTTTCTAGAGTAATTTCATTTATAAGTTAGAAAAATTTTACTTCTTCATTTCCTACCCATCTTATTTGTTCCCTTTTAAAATTGCTCTAAGTAAGTCTTTAAGCACAGTATTAAATAAAAGTAGCAAGAGTGGGTAATTTTGCTAGGTCTATGATTTTGAAGAACATGCTTTCCATTTCCCCCCACGTTGTTATGTTAGCTATGGATTTATACTATATGGCCTTTATTGTGTTTGTTGGGTTCCTTCTACTCTTAGATTCTTTAGACTTTTAGAAGAAAGGGATATTGAACTTTGTCCAAAGTGTTCTCTGCATCCATTGGTATGATCATGTGATTTCTGTCCTGAAGTCTATCCATGCATTATGCTACATGTATAGAATTTATTTGCATTCACTGAATCAACCTCACATCTCAGAAATGAAGACACTTGATCACAAAGTATGGTTCTTTTAGTGTTGTTGAATTTTGTTTGTAAGAATTTACAATGGTTGATCTTGATTGTCAATCTGACAAGATTTAGAATCATCTCGCTTCAGAGATTAAAACTGTGAGGAACTTTTCAGAGGGTTTTAACTGAAGTAGGAAGACTTACAGTGAAAGATGGATCATCATCCATGATCTAAAGTCTCAAAAGGAATGTACAAAAGGAAGATAGTAGAGAATTAACACCCATACCATAGTACAAACCAAACCAAAACCTACATTCCTTAAGTTCCTTTTGTGGGTCAATTTTCACAACAATGAGTACTGCTTCCTCATATTTTGATTAATGCTTTCAGCCATGTTATCATGTCTACCTTAAATATTTCCTCTACTCCTGGTGTTTTTTCTTATCTCCTGTAAGAATGGGTCTGCCCTTTGATACTTAGAGTCTTCCCATTCATGCAGTTACACAGAGACAGCTCCTAGTTCAACATCTTAGCCTGGATTTGGATTTGCTAGAGGTCTTTAATTTTGATAAAGTCCAACTAATCATTTGTTTTTAAAGAAATTGACTAGTGAAAATGTTTTATGTTTGGTTTCATACTAAATGTCTCAGTTCTGTTCATATCTATGAATAGAAATAAATTTCCATCTCTTGAAATTTTCTTTCAAAATCATAGAGCTTTTCTAAAATATTATTATTGTACAAGTTGGTTCCTGACACTTTCCTTCAAGTTATATTTCTATGATGACAAAGTAAAGAGAAGCAAAATAATTTTGCTTTTAGGCTTCTCCATTTTCTATTATTTTTACAAGTTATTACAGGTAAGTTTTAATAATAAAACAAGAAATTTATGAGAAAATTGTATTTAACTGCCTTTCATTACAAAGAAAAGAGATAAAATCTGTTCCTGACACCTTAATTTTTTCCAGGTTGTAATTAATTGTTTCTATCAACCACGTACTGATTATTCCTCAACACCAACTGAACTTATTCTTAAAAAGAAACCTATATCTGACAAAAGAATTTAAAATAAAAACAAGCACAACATAGGCTTCTTCTAAGATTAGATAAAATCCTCAAAGACAATTAGGCTAGCCATGTGTTTATGTGGAAAAGATTCAAGACATTGTGTATTTTCTAACCTTGTGTTCTGTGTTGTCATTTTTTGCATAACTAATGAAGAGTATAAAAGTATCATGTGATGTTGATTTTTGTTTTCAAATGTTTATTTTCAAAGACTAAGAAAGGTTGTACTAGTAAAAAAATCATGAAAACAGTATAAAAATATTATATCTTCTATGGACTCTGGAAAATCATCCCAATGATAGTGAATTGTTTAGGCTTTGATTATTCAAAACCTATTTTAATAAGGATTTTTAAATGCTTCAACCTCCCTTCTAGCCCACTGCCCACAGGAGGGAGTGGGAAAGAAAGCTTAATATGAAATAGAGTTGTGGACCTGTTTAGAAATAGTTCTTTGGGGCTATTCCAATTTTCATTTTCATTTTTCATAGTCCTGTCCTCTGGCAAAACACCAACAAGAATTACCAGTGGCAGTCCAGTCTGTTCAGCAATCACCACTAATGTATCAGCAATGGTAGTTTGATTCAGAAGAAACTGTGAGGCTCTGCCTGAGTCCATTGAAGTGGCAAGAAGCCTATGGAATGTCATGAGAAATTCTTTGGTGAGTTACTCTATAAAGTCATGACAAGCAAAGAACATCAATTTGATGGAAGATGAACCAATGCCAGAGCTTCTTCTTTGGGGTCATTTTTATATTCTTTCTAAACATCACACATCATCTCACAAGTCTGCTTCAGTAAAACATCCTCTCACCTATGTCTGCTTTAGCAAAACATTCTTTCAGCTGTCTGTCCCAGCAAATCATCATATGACATATCCAAGTTTCCAAAGAAGCCAGAAATTTCTACTTTAGAACTCCATTAGCACAATTTGGAGAATCTATGTGCCAGGTCTAGAGTAATAGATAAGGAAATAATTCAATATTTACTGTTTGAGTTGTTCACACATTTTTAAAAAATTCACTTTACATCTTGATTACATCACTAGCTCCCCTTCCTGGTCACCTATCACACAGTCCCTCCTTCCATCCCCCATTCCCTTCTCTTCTGAGGGGAAGGGAGCCCCCTCCTGGGTATCCCCTTATCCTGACACATCAAGTTCTGCAGGGCTAGGCACATCCTCTTCCACTGAGGCCAGACAAGTAAAGCAAGGTAGGGAAACATATTCTGTAGAGAAGCAACAGCTTTAGTGATAGTGCCCACTCCCCTTGGGGGGATCCACATAAAGATGGAGCTACACATCTGCTACATATGGGGATGGGGCATAGATCCAGCCCATATATGTTCTTTGATTAGTAACACATTTAAGTGAGCAATTGAAATTTCATAATTACCTATATTTTGACAGAACTAGTTTCTTCACATAGGTGATGAAACAAAGGAAGTAATTTTGAAAGACAATGGATTTTAACTAATAAAGGCAACATAAATAAAGCCAATTTAGTAGTAGTAATTATCTCATTATGAGGTGAAGTTTATACCTCCACCTTTCCCACACAGTTAGTGATATGTGTGTATGTGTTGCTTGTAGTATAGCATATCTGTGCATGAAATTAGAACCCATCATTTTAAGTTTTTGATTAACAAGAATAATCTCAATTGTTAAAAAATTCTAAAATGAACACTACACATATTTAAAATGAGGAAAGGATTAATGACCTTGCCTACTCTGTGAATGAGAGATAGACTGTGAGTCTGTGAAAGCACAGTACCATGAAATGGGTACAAATGTGTCATCCTCCAGTCCATCCTTGTGCCAAACTCTATCTACACATTAAAAAATTTAGTTTCTATATGAATATTTCTATTTTATATATAAATGATGAAATCCACACTATAATTCACCTTCTAAAACTTGCAAAGGTGAAAAAAAAGGAAGGAAAATAATCTCATTTAACAGTTTAACATGGCCTTTAGCCACTAAATAAGGTTTTTGTTCCCCCTCAAGAGGGAAACAGTGACTCCGGAAGTTACAAGTCTGTTGTCATCTAGTCCTGACTTTTGTCTTCTCTCAGAGCCATGCTTAGTTGTCTCATTTGATGATCTCATGTTAGCCCTCACATCTTGGTCTATTTTCTATTCTGCTACCAGTTCTTCTGTGCTCTCCCAAAGATCATCAGAGTATATATGTATACATTAAATTCTTTTGCTATTGAAAATCATTAGAAATATTTCATTTGTTATTTTAATTTTTAATTAAAACCTAATTATATAATCTTCTGTTGCCCCCTTCTTCTAACCCATCCCCTCCTCCCCTTTTCCTTTTCAAAATCACGTCTTCTTATACTTCAATTATTGTTACACACACACACACACACACACACACACACATACACTTGCACACACACATTTAAATAAGTATATAAATATTACTTACTGGGTCTATTTAGTGTATATGAATACTTTTTAGGTCTGACTCTTTGGGATCAGAAGACCATTTAGAGAGCTCAGCTCTGGTCAAGACTTATTTTACCACTTCCAGTAAATTTTAATCTTAATAATCTGTAGTTCGTCATCTAGAGGTGGGGCTCAATGTTATTCTCAACACTCATGTTGGCATGTCAACTGGAATAATCATTAAGAAAGCTGGTTTTACTCCCTCTCCAACTTCTGTTTCTCTAGTGTGAGAATTATCTAGAGCCTAAATATTCATGGTTTAAAAATGTGTGTAAAATTTACTTTTGTTTATAATATATCAACAATTTTAAGTATGTGATAAATTTTCATGGCATAATTGCCTGAGCATACTTTGCAGGCAGGACAGACTATAGTCAAAAGCTTTGTGACTGGATTGGTATCCATATTTTGTTTTCAGAACTTCTCAGAGTACCTTTTCCCACTAAAGACACTGGAACTTATGGGTAAAGTCTTCATATAGGCACCAGATCAACTTTTCCATGTTCAATCAGTTGTGTGGGTATTGTCCCAAGAAGTGGTGCCTCATTCTCAGTTTACAGAAAGCAACCCTTAGCTTAGAAACAGTCTGGGTGGTTTTCCTAGGATGCCCTTGGTCAACAACTCAACTGAATGCAATGGTGTCACAGAACTTGTGGGCACAACCATTTAATTACTGATTTGAAGTAATGCCTAGTCCATGAGAAGGATCCATACCCAATTCTGTTATGGTACACAAAAACTGGAAAGTTCAGAGACCTAGAGTAAAACCAAATACTACTGGTAAAAAAATATATTAATAAAATGATCCCTGATAGTATTCTGATATACTCATAGCACATACTTGTCGCCTTATAATCATCAAGAAAGCTTCCTCCAGCAGCAGATAGAAACAAATGCAGAGACACATGGCCAGACATTTCACAGAGAGAGTCTAAATGAGAGGTGCCCATAAAATCTCTTCTCTCAAAGCTCAGTGACTTTCATAGATATTGTAAGATCCAGAGCGGGTGGAAGACACCAGAACAATGCCTTCTGAATCAACTAAATAAGGCACATACGAGCTCATAGAGACCAAAGCAGCAAGCACAGAGCCTACATGTGTCAGTACCAGTTCCCCTCGTATATTTTGCAGCTTTTAGTATAGTAATTTTATGTGGCACCTCACTGACAGAATGAGTAGATCTCTAACTCTTTTGCCTGATCTTCAGACATTTTTGTCTTGTTGGGTTGCCATGTCTAACTTTGATATGCTAGTTTTTGCTTCATAGTATTAAACTTTATTTTGTCATGTTTGGTTGTCATCTATTAGAAGCCTGTGATGTTTTTTTAGTGAGAGAAAGGTAGGTAGTAGATACAGAGGAAAGGAGAGGTGGTGGGAACTGGGAGGAGTGGAGGGAGGGGAATCTACTATAATCAGGATATATTGTATGGGAAAAATCTATTCTCCAAAAAGGGAGAATATATTCCTTTTTCCCAAGGAAATATAGTAATATTTCCCAACACCTGCTACTCTGCACATCTTTGGCAAGTGTGTAGTTCACATTCCATATACTATTTGCACTAGGTTTTTACATATCATTTATGAGTGAGGAGATTCAAGTATGAGAGAATAAGCTATGACACTGGAAGATAAAAATTACAAAGTGTTGCTAAATATGCTATATTCCTGAATTTCCTAATAGTGATTATTTTTTGCATTCATTTTATAACCTATAGAATTTTTTTCTGGATATAATAGTTATAATATCTATCACATAAATAACTGAACTCTTCTACATAATACTAAATATTTGGTTCATTTACAACTAACTATTGTCTGTAATAGAAATATTTCTTAAATTTTGCTAACAATTACACACATGATTTCAAGATACTTATTGTATTGTTATTTCACCATAAATGTGTTCTTGTGTCATTAATTGCACTTTAAAATATGCAACTTAATGATTATATAGTATCTTAGCATTTGGATAGTAATGCAACTTACTTGATTGGTGTTTCTTAGTTAAATATTTAAAGACTTTCAAGACATATTCCCATGTCATTCTTACCTTTTTGTCTATGAACATCTCACATAGTAAATAAAGTTTATTCCTACATGGAGATCTTACTCAAACTGAGTAGTATACATTTTTACTACTGTATTAACTCCATTTGCTTGAACACACTATATGAAGTATTGTAATAATGTCAAAAAATATCTCTCCCCTTAACATATTTACTTTTGGTAACTTATTATTCAAACTCTAATAAGGCTTTAAACTATAGAATATTATTTAGCATTTATAAATGTATATGTAATAAAAGTCATTATATCTATCTATCTATCTATCTATCTATCTATCTATCTATCTAATTTCAGGAGGTTGAACAACCTCCACTGATACCAATTCTAGAATAGTTTGATCAAAAGTATTCCATATCCATTAGCAATGGTTTTCCATTCCCTTTCCCTCTGGGCTGTAGCAAAGACTAATCTGCTTTCTGTTTCTATTGCTCTATTTGTTCTGTATATTTCATATATGGTGATATCAGAGAAAGTTCATTTGTGCTAGGAAACTTAATTCAGTACATCCTTGTCAAAAGTTTACATCAGGATGAGTCATTGATCCAGTCCTTGGATCAGA
Organism: Rhynchomys soricoides; assembly: GCA_019843965.1. Classification (NCBI taxonomy): domain Eukaryota; kingdom Metazoa; phylum Chordata; class Mammalia; order Rodentia; family Muridae; genus Rhynchomys; species Rhynchomys soricoides. The sequence goes on along the minus strand of JADRCH010000276.1, from coordinate 2,124,817 downwards.
ATTGTGATCTCTTGAATTACAAATCTAATAGGATTGGCGTACCTCAGGGTTATAAATCAGTTTGACAGGTTGTGCTAACACTAACACTTGTAGTAAACATCCATTGTAGTGTTGGAAGAGCGGCTCGCATCTGCAAAGACCATACCAGTCCAAAACAGTTTCATGGGAGGTTTGTTGTAAGAGAAAAGGGCAAAGGTGGAAGCGAAGAAGGGGTGTGTGTTGGGGGTGGGGGAGAGGTCAGAGGTGTCTGCCTATTTATTTGAATAGTGATGTAGCCGTCAGGTAAAGGTGGGAGGTGAGCCGAATGGATTCTAGGAATGTGTGGCAGTTGCCTTGGCAATAGATGTGTGTGTTCCTGTCGCAGATGTGTGATGTCACTGGGTTCGGAGTTGATCTGTAGCCCTGAAACCTTGATGCTAACATCCATGGTTTGGCTCTGGTATTTGGAGTTTACATAGCAACTCCCATTGAAAACCCAAGACATAAAGACTCATGCTGTATTCTTTGACGAGCAATAAGCTTTATGTACTGTTACACATTGATGCTGTGAAGAAAGAGCTAAGCCATTCCACAAGTCAAGAACTCTAAAGTTTTCTCTCAATCTTCACTCTATGTACTACTTTTCTGAATTAATCTAATGTCCTTTAGATAAAATTAGCCATGCCCTTGAGCATAATAGAGTCTTGCACCTATGCTCAAACGAATTGTTAAGTCTGAGTAAAATCTTTGGGACCATGGACACACTTGCTCCTCTGTTTCGACCTTTTTCATTTAGCATAGTTCTTTCAAGGTTCATCCACATCCTGACATGTATTAACACATCATTTCTGTATTTATTGCCAAATAATATTCTACTCTGTGGGCTAACCACAGTTTGCTTGTGGATTTATCAGTTGATGGACATTTAGGTTGTTCTACATATTGGGCCTTACAAATAAAGTTTTGGATATTCATCTACAGGTTTTATTTTTAAAAGTATTTATTTATTTATTTTTTTATGTATATGACCACACTCTGGATACACCAGAAGAGGGCATCAAATCCTACTACAGACGGTTGTGAGCTGCCATGTGGGTGCTGGGAATTGAACTCAGGACCTCTGGAAGAGCAGTCAGTACTCATAACTGCTGAGCCAACTCTCTAGCCTGGTAGCAAAGATTTTTTTTTTTAAGACTTTATTTTATGTATATAAGTACACTGCAGCTGTCTTCAGACACACCAGAAGAGGAAATCAGATCTCACTACAGATGGCTGGGAGCCACCATGTGGTTGCTTGGATTTGAACTCAGGACCTTAGGAAGAGCAATAGGTGCTCTTAAGCGCTGAGCCATCACTTCAACCCCCCATCTACAGGTTTTTGTGTGGATTTCGTGTAGGTCTTCTTTCTCATCTTAGGAGTAATATTTCTACATGCTATGATCATTATGCTTTAGCTTTGATCACTGAATATCCTAATAGTAGATCATTTCACACTGCTTCCAGAAATGCATGAAAGTTGCAGTTTCCCTAGATCTTCTTTGCATCTCTTTTATGATAACCATCTCAGTAGGCAAGGAAACATTGTAACTGTGATTTGTTTTTTGTTAATGACTGGGGATATCAAGGTTTTTAACGTACTTATAAGTCATTTGTATATAGTCCTTGGAGAACTATCTGTTGAGCTCATTTACCTGATGCTAAAGTTTGAATCATTTGTTGAAGGCTTGATTCTCCAAGATCACAGAACTTAAGAGAGCTTTGGGCCTTTATGAGGTGGAACACAATGGGAGGTTGAAGGATCATTGGTGCACACATCAGAAAGAGGTTGGAAGACACTCTCCTAGTCTCTTTTACTACTTCTTCCTCAAGATACGAGAACATGCTCCAATGTAGGATTCACCATGATGGGCTGCCTTCATCAAACATCCAAAGCAATGAGGCTGCCTGGCCTTGGACTTGAAGTTCCTGAACTGTCAAACAATACAGACTTCCCTTTAATTATTAAGATCTTGTGTTGGGTATTTCATTACAGAAACATGACAGATAAGCCTATTTATAAATTTAACTGACTTTTTATGGTTCAACCATGAGAACAGTTCATCTATTCTGGATACAAGCAATAGGTAAATACTTTTTCACATTTATCTTTACACACTCTTGAAAAACAAAAATTAATTTTATAAAGTTTAAGTTATTTTTTATTTGATAGTTTGCACTTTCAGTATAAAATACAAAATATATAGCACTGAGAAAGACATAAAACTAATGTAATATACAACTATATACATCCAAAAAAGAATATTTCTAACTAGTGTATTTTTTTAAATCTGTGTTTTAACTTTTCTTTCCATTCAGAGCACACATCAACCTAAAATTAACATGTATTATATTTATAAACTTTAAATAAATATATTAACTAGAAAAACATTTTCACTCAATTTATATTACGGTTTTACTTGTAAGATTGTATGCAAGTGAGATCATTCTTGCAGTGTATATTCTCATACTGATGCTTGCTTTACTGCATAAATAAGTTGACTTAAACAGATTTGCTTATAAAAATTTGAAAACCTTGGCATAGTGCTCAATCATGGAAATAACTTGATTTTTATTAGAAGTAAACCTGGGTTTTTTTATGTGCCATTTATATGGAAATATCATAAAACTTTAAAAAATTCTATCTCTGTAGAAACCACATTGCTAAGTTAAATTATAAATTTTTGAAAACCTTATTATGAATTACCAAATTTCTTTGTAATAATTTATAACCAAGCAGGAAAATGTGAGTCCATATATTTTTAGTTATTCCTCAATGTATTGTCAAGCTTTCTAATTTTTGTTAAGATAACTGGTATCTCATTAATATTATTATATACATTTGTTCATTAGTAAAATTGCTTTTCATATTCATTTCCTTGTGAATTTTCTCCTCTGTAAATTTTGTATATATTGTTTGACCATTTCTAGTTTTCTTCTCTTGGTGGCTTCTTATGAATTGTTAGAATTTTTAGTATAATTTACATTACAGGCATTACTCTGATGTGGAGTTTTATTATTGAGTCATACTTTACTTACAGAAGGTCTAAATTTTAATAAAATTTAGTATTTAGAAAGCAGATTACACTTTCTGTGTCACATTTTGCCATTATTCCCAAACCAAATATCACTAATAGGTCCTTGCACAGTTCTTTGAAAGTTTCAAAGAGTTTATGTTTAGATTATTAATCCATCTTGGTATTATTTTTTTATGTATAAGGAAACATGATTACTTAATATTTCCAGATAGAGGCATGTTTCCCAACACTATCATTTATACAAGTAATAATTCTACTATGTAATTTGTAGCAGATTCTTACATATGAATCAGTTCTACTTTACATTCTTGAATAACATTACTTGATGTATTCCCGAGCTCATGAATATTTTACTTTTCTGTTGAATGATTTATCTCTATTATATGTAGCGTGCTTTTAATTAATATTTTTATTCTAAATTTGTACGCAGTACATGTATTTTCTTTGATTTTTTTCATATTTTATTTACATTTCAAATGTTTCCCCTTTCCAGAGCTCACCTTTGGAACCTCTCCATTTCCTCTTCCCTCCCCCTGCCACTATGGGGGTATTCTCCCACCCACCCACCCATTCTCATCTTCTCTCCTTGACATTCTCTTATACTGGGTCATCTAACACCCTCAGGCCCAAGGACCTCTCCTCCCCCTGACGGGTAACAAGACCCTCCTCTGCAGTCTTTGTGGCCAGCACTATGGGTCCCTCCATGTGTATTCTTTAGTTGGTGGATCAGTCTCCAGAAGTATGAGGGGTCAGGCCAGTTGCCAGTGTTGCTACCTCCCTGGGGCTGCACACTCCCTCAGCTCCTTCAGTCTTTTCTCCAAGCCCTCCATATGGGACCTCGTACTCTGTACTACTGTTCCCTCGAAGTGACTCCTGGGTATTTCAAACTTTTAGGCTAATAACCACTTAACAGTTAGTACATACCATGTTCATTCTTTTGTGACTGTGTTACCTGGCTCAGAATGATGTTTTCAAGATCCATCCATTTGTCTACGAATTTCATGAGGTAATTGTTTTTAATAGCTGAGTAGTATGTAGTATGTGTAGTATGTAGTAGTATGTGTAAATGTACCACATTTTCTGTATCCATTCCTCTGTTGGGGCATCTGGGTTGTTTCCAGCTTCTGACTATTATAAATATGGCTGCTATGAACATAGTGGAACATGTGTTTTTATTACATGTTGGAGCATCTTCTGGGTATATGCCCAGGAGTGGAATAGCTGGGTCCTCAGGTAGTATTACGTCCAATTTTCTGAGGGTCCACCAAACTGATTTCCAGGGAGGTTGTATGAACTTGAATTCCCACCAGCAATGGAAGAGTGTTCCTCTTTCTCCACATCCTTGCCAACATCTGCTGTCACCTGAGTTTTTGATCTTAGCCATTCTGACTGGTATGAGGTGGAATCTCAGAGTTGTTTTGACTTGCGTTTCCCTGATGACTAAGGATGTTGAACATTTCTTTCGGTTCTTCTCGGCCATTCAAGTTTCCTCAGTTGAGAATTCTGTTTAGCTCACTTCCCCATTTTTTGATAGGGTTATTTGGATCTCTGGAGTCTAGCTTCTTGAGTTCTTTGTATACATTGGATATTAGCCCCCTATCAGATGTAGGATTGGTAAAGATCTTTTCCCAATCTGTAGGTTGCTGTTTTGCCCTAATTACAGTGTCCTTTGCCTTACAGAAGCTTTGTAATTTTATGAGGTCCCATCTGTCAATTCTTGACCTTAGAGCACAAGCCATTGGTGTTCTGTTCAGGAACTTTTCCCCTGTGCCCATGTGTTCTAGACTTTTCCCCCACTTTCTCTTGTATTAGATTCAGTGTATCTGGTTTTATGTGGAGGTCCTTAATCCACTTGTATTTGAGCTTTGTACAGGGAGATAGGAATGGATCAATTCACAATCTTCTACTTGTAGGCGGCCAGTTGATCCAGCACCATTTGTTGAAGATGCTGTCTTTTTTCCACAATATGGTTTTAGCTCCTTTGTCAAAGATCAAGTGTCCATAAGTGTGTGGATTCATTTCTGGATCTTCGATTCTATTCCATTGATCTACCTGCCTGTTGCTGTACCAATACCATGCAGTTTTAATCACTATTGCTCTGTAGAACAGCTTGAAGTCAGGGAGGCTGATTCCCCCAGAAGTCTTTTTATTGTTGAGAATATTGTTTGTTCTCCTGGGTTTTTTGTTATTCCATATGAATTTGAGAATTGCTCTTTCTAGTCCTATGAACAATTGAGTTGGGATTTTGATGGGGATTGCATTGAATCTGTAGATTGCTTTCGGCAGGATGGCCATTTTAACTATATTAATCTTGCCGATCCATGAGCATGGGAGATCTTTCCATCTTCTGAGGTCTTCGATTTCTTTCTTCAGAGACTTGAAGTTCTTGTCATACAGATCATTCACTTGTTTGGTTAGAGTCACACCAAGATATTTTATATTGTTTGTGACAATTGTGAAGGGTGTTATTTCCCTAATTTCTTTCTCAGCCTGTTTATCCTTCGAGTATAGGAAGGCTACTGATTTGCTTGAGTTAATTTTGTATCCAGCCACATTGCTGAAGTTGTTTATCAGCTGTAGCAGATCTCTGGTGGAGTTTTTTGGGTCACTTAAGTATACCATCATATCATCTGCAAATAGTGATACTTTCATTTCTTCCTTTCCAAAGGAATACCTTTGACCTCCTTTTGTTGTCTGATTGCTCTAGCTAGAACTTCAAGTACTATATTGAATAGGTAGGGAGAGAGAGGGCAGCCTTGCCTAGTCCCTGATTTTAGTGGGATTGCTTTGAGTTTCTCTTCATTTAGTTTGATGTTGGCCACTGGTTTGCTGTATATTGCTTTTACTATGTTTAAGTATGCTCCTTGAATTCCTGGCCTTTCCAAGACTTTTATCATGAAGGGATGTTGAACTTTGTCAAATGCTTTTTCACCATCTAATGAAATGACCATGTGGTTTTTTTCTTTGAGTTTGTTTATGTAGTGGATTACATTGATATAGTTCTGGGTATTGAACCATCCCTGCATCCCTGGGATGAAGCCTACTTGATCATGGTGAATGATCTTTTTGATGCATTCTTGGATTCGGTTTGCAAGAATTTTATTGAGTATTTTTGCATTGATATTCATAAGGGAAATTGGTCTGAAGTTTTCTTTTATTGTTGGGTCTTTGTGGGTCTTTGGTATCAGTGTCACTGTGGCCTCATAGAATGAATTGGGTAGTGTTCCTTCCGTTTCTATTTTGTGGAATAGACTGAAGCGTATTGGTATTAGGTCTTCTCTGAAGGTCTGATAGAATTCTGCACTGAACCCATCTGGTCCTGCGCTTTTTTTGTTGGGAGACTGTTAATGACTGCTTCTATTTCTTTGGGGGTTATGGGACTGTTTAGATGATTTATCTGATCCTGATTTAACTTTGGTAATTGGTATCTGTCTAGAAACTTGTCCATTTCCTCCAGATTTTCCAATTTTGTTGCGTATAGGCTTTTGTAGTAGGATCTGGTGATTTTTTTAATTTCCTCAGAGTCTGTTGTTATATCTCCATATTCATCTCTAATTTTGTTAATTTGGATACTATCTCTGTGGCCTCTGGTTAGTCTGGCTAAGGGTTTATCTATCTTGTTGATTTTCTCAAAGAACCAGCTCTTGGTTTTGTTGATTCTTTGTATAGTCCTTTGAGTTTCCATTTGGTTGATTTGAGCCCTTAATTTGGTTATTTCCTGCCTTCTATTCCTCTTGGGTGAATTAGCTTCTTATTGTTCTAGAACTTTCAGGTGTGCTGTTAAGCTGTTAGTGTATCCTCTTTCCAGTTTCTTTTTGGAGGTATTCAGAGCTATGGGTTTTCCTCTTAACTCTGCTTTCATTATGTCCCATAGGTTTGGGTAACTTGTACTTTCACTTTCATTAAATTCTAGGAAGTCTTTAATTTCCTTCTTTATTGCTTCCTTGACCAAGTTATCATTGAGCAGAGCAATGTTCAGCTTCCATGTGTATGTGGGCTTTTTGTTGTTGTTGTTGCCATTGAAGACCAACCTTAATCCATAATGATCTGATAGGAGGCATGGGGTTATTTCAGTCTTCCTATATCTATTGAGGTTTGTTTTGTGACCAATTATATGGTCAATTTTGCAGAAGGTACCATGAGGTGCTGAGAAGAAGGTATATTCTTTTGATTTAGGATGAAATGTTCTATAGATATCTGTTAAATCCATTTGGTTCATGCCATCTGTTAGTTTCACCGTGTCTCTGTTTAGTTTATGTTTCCATGATCTGTCCATTGTTGATAGTGGGGTGTTGAAGTCTCCCACTATTATTGTGTGAGGTACACACAATTGTATGTGTGCTTTGAGGTTTAGTAGAGTTTCTTTTATGAAAGTGGGAGCTCTTGCATTTGGGGCATAGATGTTCAGAATTGAGAGTTCTTCTTGGTAGATTTTTCCTTTGATGAGTATGACGTATCCTTCCTTATCCTTTTTGATGACTTTTGGTTGAAAGTCAATTTTAGCCGATATTAGAATGGCTACTGCAGCCTGTTTCTTGGGGCCATTTGCCTGGAAAATTGTTTTCCAGCCCTTTATTCTGAGGTAAAGAGAGTGTTTGTCTTTAATATGGAGGTGCGTTTCCTGGATGCAGCAAAATGCTGGGTCCTGTTTATGGATCCAGTCTGTCAGTCTATGTCTTTTTATTGGGGAGTTGAGCCCATTGATGTTAAGAGATATTAAAGAATAGTGATTGTTATTTCATGTTATTTTTGATGTTGTTTATATTGTTTGTGTGGCTATCTTCTTTTGAGTTTGTTGAAAGATTACTTTCTTGCTGTTTCTTGAGTGTAGTTTCTCTCCTTGAGTTGGCGTTTTCCATGTATTATTCTTTGTAGGACTGGGTTTGTGGAAACATACTGTGCAAATTTGGATTTGTCATAGAACATTGTGGTTTTACCATCTATGATTATTGAGAATTTTGCTGGGTATAGCCTGGGCTGGCATTTGTGTTCTTTTAGAGTCTGTATGAGATCTGCCCAGGATCTTCTAGCTTTCATAGTCTCTGGTGAGAAGTCTGGTGTAATTCTGATAGTTCTGCCTTTATATGTTACCTGCCCTTTTTCCCTTACTGCTTTTAATATTCTTTCCTTGTTTTGCGTATTTGGTGTTTTGACTATAATGTGACGGGAGGAATTTCTTTTCTGGTCCAGTCTGTTTGGCGTTCTGTAGGCTTCTTATATATTTATGTCCATCTCTTTCTTTAGGTTAGGGAAGTTTTCTTCTATAATTTTGTTGAAGGTATTTACTGGTCCTTTAAGTTGGGAGTCTTCACTCTCTTCTATACCTATTATCCTCATGTTCTGTCTTCTCATTGCATCCTGGATATCTTGGATGTTTTGGTTAGGAGCTTTTTGCATTTTGTGTTTTCTTTGACTGTTGTGTCCATGTTTTCTATGGTATCTTTCGCACCTGAGATTCTCTCTTCCATCTCTTGTATTCTGTTGGTGATGCTTGCATCTATGACTCCTGATTTCTTTCCTATGTTCTCTAACTCCAGGGTTGTCTCCCTTTGTGATTTCTTTATTGTTTCTATTTCTGTTTTTAATTCCTGGATGGTTTTGTTCATTTGTTTGATTGTATTTTCCTGTAATTCTTCAAGGGATTTTTGTGTGTCCTCTTTAAGGGCTTCCAGTTGTTTACCTGTGTTCTCTTGTATTTCTTTAAGGGAGTTATTTATTTCCTTCTTAAAATCTTCTATCATCCTCTTGATAAGTGATCTTAAGTCTGAGTCTTCCTTTTCTGGTGTGTTGGGGTATCCAGTGTTGGCTGTGGTGGGAGAGCTGGGTTCTGATGAAGCCAAGTAGTCTTGGTTTCTGTTCCTTGTGTTCTTGCCCTTGCCTTTCGCCATCTGGTTATCTCTGGTGTTAGCTGGTCTTTCTTTCTCTGACTGTGGCTTGTCTTTCCTTCAAGCCCAGATGTCAATATTCCTGGGAGACCAGCTCTCTCTCCTGGCTGTTCTTCAGACCCTGTGTCTGGATCCCTCCTATTGTTGGCTTTTCCACAAGCATGGGCATCTCGCTTTCTCTCCTTGCGCTGTTTGGCTATGGAGGTGTGGTTGTCTAGGCAGAGGTCTCCTGCCACAGGTGGAAGCAGGCAGGCTCTTAGCTCCCAGCTTTTCCTCAGTCCCTGCTTCTAGAGCCCCTTCTTTGAATTTTTTTAAAGATTGATTTATTGTATTCATTTATTTATTTTTTATTTCCTTCTATTGGCCAAATTTGATAATGGTTTGTTCAGTTTTCTCCCTTTTCTTTTCTTTTTCTTTCTTTCTTTCTTTCTTTCTTTTTTTTTTTTTTTTGGTACTTTATTTACATTTCAAATTTCAAATGTTTCTCCCTTTCCAGATCTCCCCTTTGGAACCTCCCTATTCCCTCCCCCTTCCCCTACCTATATGGGGGTATTCCCCCACCCATTCACTCTCGTCTTCCCTTCTTGGCATTCTCCTATACTGGGGGATCTAACACCCTCAGGCCCAAGGGCCTCTGCTCCCCCTGGAGATTTATTATACTTATATGAGTATACTTTAGATGTTTTTAAACATATCAGAAGAGGGCATCAGATCCTACTACAGATGATTGTGAGCCACCATGTGGTTGCTGGGAATTGAACTTAGGACCTTTGGAGGAGCAGTCGGTTCTCTTAACTGTTGAGCCATCTCTCCAGGCCTAGTGTATATATTTTCAACTGTAGTTATAAATGCTCTCATCCTAGGAATGTACTTTATTTCTCTACAGAATTTTGGTTTATAATTACTTTACCTTCACCACTATGTAGATTTTACCCATTTTTGCTATTGAGAAGCTACTGATAATCAAATTATTCTTAGCTTCTTCTTTTTCTTTAAATAACTTTATATTCTTTCCCTGATGATTTCTCTCCTTACTTCTGTAGACTCCTTCATCTGTAATTTCAACAAAATATGATCAAAGTAAAAATTTCCATTACTTATTACTAATAGAACTTTTAAATACTTTCAATTGTAAGATTTATAATATTTGCTAATTGCATAAAATTCTCAGTTTTCAAAGTTCTTTGAATGGTTAACGTTAGTTGTCACCATGGCAGAATCCTAGTTACCTAGGAGGCAGGCCTCTAGACATACCTGGAGGGATTAGGTTAATTGAAGTGAGAGGACCCACCTAAGGGAGAGCAGCACCATACCATACCAGGTCCTGCCCCAATAGAAAGGAGGAAACATAGTGAGCAGGGAACATGTCTTTCTCCTTCCTGAATCTGGGTGCAAGAGGACTTATCTTCAAATCAGACCAAGATAAACCCTTCCTATCTAAATTTGCTTTGTCAGGTCTTTGTGTCACAGGATCAAGAAAAGAAACTAAGACATCTATGATTTTCACTATTTTTTAATTCTCTCCTGAAATGCATAATTTAATATGGGGTAATTTCAACTTTTCTTTAGTGTTTTTCTTCACATTTTTTTCTCTTCTGACCTGTGTATTTTTTCTGATGCACCAATTATATGTTCATCTATGCCTAATATGATTCCTAATTTTTATTTTTTTATTCTTTCTTTTTTAAAAAAATTAAGAATTTTATATACTATATTTTTCTTTCCCATTTCCCAACATCTCCCATATCCTCCCCTTCCCCATCCACCCAACTTGAAGTTCTTTCTCTCACTTAAAACAAAAACAAAAGCAAAAAGCTACCAGGAAACATGAAGTCTGATTTGTGTTTGCCAACTCCTAAGCATGGTCCTGCTGATATGAAGTGTGGCTGATCTACTCAGTGTCATTCTGCTAAACTAATGTGCTTTGAATCAAACCTATTGAGTGTGTCTTAAATGTCTACCCACATATCGTTAACTTCTTTCAATTTTTAAAGGCATTTCTGCTCTTCTTTTTGCTTATAATATTTTCATTTTCCTGGAATTTATTTATTCTGTTCTTATTCAGTAATCTGAACCATACATTATTTATATATCTCAGAAGACTGATGATTTGAAGCTCATGAAACGACTACCCTCCTGCATTGTCTGCTGACTTTTACTTGTAGTATTTGTCTTAGTTAGGGTTTCTATTGTGGCAAGGAAACACCATGACCCAAAAACAGACTGAGAGGAAAGGTTTTATTTGGCTTACACTTCCATATTGATGGTTATCACTGAAGGAAATCAGGATGGGAAATCAAGCAGGTCAAGAACCTGGAGACAGGGCTGATGGGGAGGACGTGGAGGGATGCTGCATACTGGCTTCCTCGACATGGGTTGCTCAGCCTTCTTTCTTATAGGACCCAGGACCACCAGCCCAGGGATGACACCACACACAATGGGCTGGGCCCTCCTCCACCAATCACTAATGAAGAAAATACCTTACAGCTGGATCTTATGAAGGCATTTCCTCATTTGAGTTTCCCTCTTTCAGATGACTCTAGCCAGTATCTAGTTAACATGAGGCTAGCAGGCACAGTGCTCTTATTTCTTAGTTTTCACTTTTGATCCTTTCATCTCTGAGAGGGCAGGGTTTTCTTTGGAAAATGTTCTCTCATTTACTTCACTGGACACTATCCTAAGAACAATTTATACACAAATTCTTTTGAGAATTTGTCACCACTCAGGTGATGTTTGTTTCATTACATTTCCTCTGGGTGCATTGATCTGTACATTTCAACCCACTGAGAACTATGTGGATTCCATCTTCCAGTGTTTAAGAAAATTTCGACTCAGTCTTTTGCTGCAAGGGCTTTGACAAACTATCAGTACTACCTCTTTACCATTTAGAATCCCAGAGTTACACCTCTTCCCGACACTTTATATTTAAACTTAAGGCTCTGCATTTGTATCCAAGTCAAGTTTTTTCCCCAACTACTCTAGTAACAGCTTCTGAATTTACGTATTTAATTATCAGTTTATTCTGTGTTTGTCATTTGACAATACTGTTATTTCCTGTAAACCTTTCCATGGATTTCAAATTTTGTTTTGATTTACTCAGCATGCCTATATGTTATTATCAGAAAGTGTAGACATCAAATCTACATCAGTGCATTTAGCTCTATTTAACTCAATATGAGTAAAAAGAATAAAATAACTATAATTTCTACATTTTAAATTTTGGGGTGCCAGTGTTGCTCAGTGGTAGATACTTTCCTCACATTTGTGAATTCTCAAGTTCATCCAGCTACCACAAAAATAAGTGAATAAAATAAAAATTATTGTGACCTCCAAAGGTACTGTAATCAGTATTTGCCAAAGTCATATGGGCAACCTAGAACAAAAAGAAAATCTATACTAATAATAGTTGCATGCCATTAATTATATTCCTGTCCAATTTGAAAACTGCACACAGTCAGCATTCTCTATCCGTGGTGCCTGCATACATAGATCAAGTGACTGTAGAAAATACTGTGTGGACAATTCCATTAACAAACACAGACATTTTCTTCCTAAGCCCAGCATTTCTACTACATACAATTTGCCTTTCATTAGGTTATTCAAATACACTAGCGATGATTTAAAGTAGGTAGCGAGATATGTGTAGGTTGTAAGTATCACTTTCCCTAGGGAAGGGATCTGAGCACTGAGGAAGTTGTTATTCCCAAATTTTGGTGTCTGCATGGTCCTTGAAACTAATCCTTCATGGATTCCAAAGCATGACTATACTGCGTATCAATGACTTGTTGGAGTGAAGAATTCTATGGCAGAATTCCAATATCAGAATTAGAAAGAATACAAGTATTTTCCCTGTATATGTTTGTCCTCAGATTTCCAATACCTTTGTTATACCTTATCAGAATATTATATTAAACATTTTCTTAATAAAAAAATATCTTTTATGTTTTACTTTTGCTTTTAAATTTAAATTCAAGTTTGGCTCATTTTAAAATTTGTAGTCTGTTTTACTTTGTGCTTGAATTTGTTTCATAGACCTTGAAATACATCCTTGAACTTAAGCCTCTTTTAGGTGCCTGTGATAGGAACTGTGGGTTTCATCTAGGATTGTGACTGTGAGATAAATCTGTGTTAGTTGCTGCTTTTGCTACTGCTATGGTAAGTATGCCTCTGTCTTCTGTGAATGTACTTCATACTTAAAAGATGATGTTTTCAATATTCTGATTGGTTTATACTGTTTACTCTAATGTCTTTACTGGGGGAGTTTGGTTGAAATACATCTTATGGTTTTGTATATTTCAGTAAGTATGTGCCCATGGTTTTTAATTCAGAGATTTGGGAGTTCAAATAATGTATATTGACTTCTATACATTTTTCAGATTTCATAGTTTGACAGTTTTACAAATTTATGACTTTTTTGAACTAGATATAAATATCATTTAAAATTGATTTTGTTATATCTTTTTCTCTACATTAAAAAGTCTTAATAATGCACAAACAGAATTTTATGTACTTTGTGTGCTTTATCATTAGGTTTCTCATTTCTGTTAGCGTTGTGATTTTATTGGTTTCTTGATTGTTTCACTTAAAATAATTCATGATTTTTTTAAGTCTGTAGTTCTTTCTTAAAAAACACTATATGGATAATCTTCCCTTGTCTGTGTGATTTTATGTTTCATTTTATATTTATTTGCTGTTCTACTTTTCCAGATTATTCACTTCTGTTTGTATGTTATTGAGGACTGTGAGTACATGGGACAACTGTATCCTCAGGCTCCTTGCAGGTTGCTGTAGGCAGATCACAGTGTGTAACCTCTCACTTGGTGTTGTCCCTGAGATATGGAGGTTTTGTTCCAGAGTTGCTTCTTAGATCAGGTCACTAGGCTCATCATAGATACATTAAATTCTTACAGAAACAACAAATAAGTGTAATATTTTAGAAAAAACATGAATTTGCCCAGTGTGTGTGTGTGTATGTGTGTGTGTGAATGTGTGCACATGTACAAACTATTAGGGAGAACAGTCCTCTAACCTGAGGACATAATATATAATATTGTCTTGTGGTTTTTAAACTAGAGTTTTAAGACCTTCAAAATAGAAATAGGTATGACCATAAAGAGATGATTTTAAATCACAAAAATGTTAAGTTAGATAACTGCATGACAATAAAACAAACAGCAATCAATTAATCAAACAAATAAATGAATAAATACCAAACAAAACTGAGAAACCAGTTGAAAACTTAGAATATGAAATACTTAAAAACCAAAGAGATGAAGTCATCAACCTAATCTCTATGCTTATGTTGATGCATTGGTAACAGACTTTCTTCATGAAGGAAGCAGATAATATATCGGATCTCTCCATCCTCTATTGTGCTCTGTACATGGCAAAAGCAGACCAAAGAGAGGATGCAGAGAAAATTCTCCAAAGATTACTGTTAGCCTTACCCAGGTTTAGTGGTGGCACATAGCATCCTGGACCACTTCAGTCATCAGAACTAGCATAAACTCATGAAACTTGTGAGGGAGATTTAAAAGATAGCTGGGTGTCCACATGGGAAAACAAAACATCCACATTGAAGGGCTCTAGTAGACCCAAGCATGGCAAACATGGTCTTGCCTTTCCCTTTCCCTTGCTAAACCATTAGATTGCATTCCTTTTGCTGATCACCAATGTTTTTTCTCTCACTGGGCCACTTTGTTATGCCTGACTCATTCCTGAGGCTGATCACCAAGGTCCAACTATCAAACGTCTAGGTCTAGCAATCAAAAATTCCCATTTGGCTATCCTAATTAAAACACTCAATCAGAATTTACCAACCCATCATAGCTCATTCTAACAGTGACCTCCCTTTCTACCCTCCTAAAATTAACCCTTGCAAAGCCACTTGCTGCTGTTTCTGCCCAGTTCAATTTCATCTACCTTGTCTCATTGCCTTGCTTAATAATGAATCTCTTGGTGTTCTGAAATTGGTGTTTGGGTGTGATTTGTGCCTAATCCGGGGTCCAGAGGGGAGCACCCTGCAACATTCGGGTCCCCTCACACATTTTATGAACAGCATATTCTGCCACAATGTTTTCTCTATTTTCCCTTCTTATGCTTAATTAAAGGACCATTTGTACTGAGTCAAATTATCAGTGCAAGGAAAAATTCATACACACATGTCTTATTGCATCTTCAGTAAGCCATATTTTCCTGTTCAAGAAATAAAGATGCCTTTCAAGCAACACTGGCCTTAAGACTTTCGATTCTTGTTTCTCTAGTCTGAACTACATATAAGGAATTCTGTCTTTTCTGTTTTCTAAAGGCATCACTAAGTGCATTCTCTGGGACCAATAGTGAAGAACAGCAGAGGGAGGCCCGCCATTCCATAGGGCTGTTTTTCAGTTCTGCCCATAACACACTGTTCTGTTAGCTCATATATACACACAAAAGAGGGTGGCTGTCCAATGGTAGTCTTTCAAAGTATTCATCCACTCAGAGGACTCTGCACAGCACCTCTCAGACCCCAAACCTTCCAGCCGACCCCAATTTGTTTCCTCAATCCTATTCTATACAAAGTTGATAAAATTGTATATTTAATAATACATTTTTAGAGTTTTGGGGTTAAAAATAAGGTTTATTTCCCCACTCAGGTATGTGGTTTATTTTTTCTCTCCTAATGACCAAGCATGAATCTTGCAAAAGAAGCTTGAAGCAATACATCTTCAAATTCGTTTTTAAAGAGTCATATGCATAACCTGGGTATTATATATACAATCTCTATGGTAACTTAGCTTAATATTGATAATATATACACATTTACATGTGCATGTGTGGGCACACACACACAGGCACCGGGTGGGGGTGGGGGACTATGGAAATGAATTTGAATTTATTGCAGCCTGGTCAAAGTAATTTAAGAAACTGTGTATGCAACTGACAAACAACTTCAGTGTTTGAAAAAATAATCACGGTCATTTGTGTAGCTCACTTCATGGCAGTAGAGTAGATTTTAAATAGGTTTCCTATGTTTGAGTAGCTTAGCCAATACTACAGACTTCTGATTTGTGGCAGCATTCATATAGGGGATGCAAAGCTCAGCCTTGGCTTCTAGAACATACAGTAAAACCCACATAGTTACAGTACTGGAAAACACAAAACAGTTCCTTTAAACAGTTCCACAAAACAGTGACTTTATGGCAGCTGGAAGGCTCGTATATGAATGCTGTATACGGCATATTTCAAAGCTAAAGGTGTACTGAATTTTTTTTTTTTAAATCTGGCTATTTGATAGTCTAGTTCTATAAATGTCCAGAACTATCCCCGTGTGTATGTGTGTGTGGGGGGGGGGTTGTGTGTGCGTGAACATTCACACATTTTTCTTTTCCTCACAGGGAAGATTTTCAAAATCCTTAAGATTTTTTTGTAGTATACTGCATACCACTGGCCAGATGTAATTACCAGGCTGTGCAATCAAGTACTAGAACATGCACCTGCTCACTTATAGTTCAAAAAACCAACCAAAGTTTATCCTATTATGTTTTTCTGGAAAACCTGACAAGTATTCCTATGTTCAGGTCTCAGTCACTGTTTCTTTTTTCTCCTCCTGGTTAACCCTTCCCTCAGAAATAGGTTTTCACTTTTACTTTTGACCTGCAGATCATGAAGTTGATGTTATTTTTTTTTCTTTTTCATTTTTTTAAAGATTTATTTATTTATTTTATGTATGTGATGCACTGTAGCTGTCTTCAGACACACCAGAAGAGGGTATCAGATTCCATTACAGATGATTATGAGCCACAATGTGGTTGCTGGGAATTGAACTCAGGACCTCTGGAAGAGCAGTCAGTGTTCTTAACTGCTGAGCCTTCTCCCCAGCCCTGTTGTTGTTTCCTTTTTTTTTTTTTAAATTTATTTTTGGATATTTACTTTATACACATTTCAAACGTTGACATTACTTTTACTTTGAAGCACTTGGAATCACAGGACCCAGTTTTCATTACATTATCTCTGTGTCTGACTTGTGAAATGTGTGCGTGTTGCAGGGAGTGATATGTGCCTGTGGGGGGGGGGCTGTGTGTGCCTCTGTGTGTGTGGGGGGGGAGAGGTTAGAGGACAAACTTTGGGCATTGTTGCTCATCTCTCTCCCTTGTTGAAGATGGGGTCTCTTCCCCTGAGTAAACCAGGCTAGCTGTCGCTTCTGTTGATGCTCCTGCTTCAGCTTCTCATTTCTTGGTAGTTCATGCTGAGATTGCAGATACTTGAGCTACTGCATCTGACCTTTAGGCTCCTTTGGAGATCTGAACTGAAGCTTGCACAGAAGGGCTTTAACGTGGAGCTACATATATCTTCAGCTGCAGAAAGGCTGTGACTATTTTGCTACCTTGTATAGATTTACGTGGTCTTTGTCTCTTTGTCTTAGCTTTTACAGATAGAACAATGGGAGGTTACCCCACTGTCATGTAGCTTGAGTTTATCTTCCTTAGTCTCATTAGTTGAAAAGTAGCACCATCTTTCTCATGAGTACCTTCCTCTTTGCTAGACCCGCCTCACGCCTCACATGCCCTCCTCAGGGACTTAACAGGAAGGAAAACATTTTAGTATAGACTTGTGTTTTTAGTGTGTGAAGAAAAATCAACTGCATGTTCTCTTTTCTAAAGGAGATTTTTGCCTAATTCTCTTGACATTATTAATTTCCTCTCAATGTGAATTGCTGTATCTGTGAAAAATTACTCTGGGTCAAATACTAAAGCAAGGACTTAGAATGGAAAGGTTCAGAGGTTTCAGTCTCATTAATTTTCTGTTTTCCCTGTGCTTGGGGGAAAAAAAAGTCTGTTTTCATTCCACAAGCTTTAATTACTCATCAAGTAACCGTGAATCAGTGTGCTGTTCCAGGCATATTATGGCGTAACAAAATGGATCAGGGATAGCTTCTTTTGTTCTAAAAATATTTTGATCTACTGAGGGCCATAATGGAGATATCCAAAGCAGGATTAAATAAACCAACTTGCTGGGAGGAATACCATAATCAAAAACCAAAATAGAAGCAAAGAAAAACGTGCTTCTCTCCCAGGTGGGCCACTGGGTACCTTGGTTATGAACAGCGATGAAGCAGCTCTTGCCTACCTGAATCCCTCACACCTAAGTAACCATGTAAAGGTAAGAAAACTCCCTCTAAAGTGACCTGCTTAAATACAAAGGAAAGAGAGCTACTGATGCACACAGAGCAAGTCATTAACCATAAATAGATGGGCTAGCAACTCTGAAGCCAATTACGTGGCAAATTAACAGCAATGTGTTGCAAATATGCCAAATATCTAGGACAAATCATCGGATCGCTAAAGATTAGCTAATCCTCTAAGGCTTTTATATGGATCTTTAAAAATACAGATTAGGAACTTGTCCTAGTATTGTGTGGTTGTTTTTCATTTAGACTTGCTACTCTGTGCTGCAGACTGTGGAAGGCGTGATTACACATTTGGGGAGCAATCAAAGCTCAGTCTTATCATTACAGTGAGTCCTCCCAGACAACCGTAAACAAACTGTCTAGCCTCTGTGGGAGACAGGGATGTACGAGTTTTATTAATGGTTGGCATTAACAGCACCTGGGATCAGAACAGTTGAAATTACACCTCAGGAAATGCTTCAAGGACAGAAGCACCATCCGAAGCGACACAGAGAAATGGTTCCATCCAGGACAAAAACTGCAGGAAGGAGACAGCTGAATTTAACCCGAAATCCCAGGGCAGAATGCAGAGCAGGCCTGAGGAGAGGAAGGGGCTGGTGTCCTTTTCTGGAACCATCCTGCTGTTTTGTCTTACTCCCTGGGACTCTATCTCTCTCTGTTTTGCTTTTGCCTCCTCTCCTGCAACTGGAGTCCTTTCCTTTGACCCCTGTGGTTGTTCTTTTAACTGTAGCATCTTTGTAACTTGCTCACTCTGGCTTGCTTCCTTGGCTCTTCTTGTTCGTAGGTTGGTTTGTTTTCTTTTTTCCTGGAGGTTGGAGGCCCATATTTAAAGACAAAACCAAAACAAAACTTTGAGCTTTCAGAGCGTTTGCTGCTCTTCCAGATGACCTGGGCTCAGTGAGATGACTCACAGCCTCCTCTAACTCTGGCTCCAGGCTCTTCGACGCCTTCCTATCCCCTCTGAGCACATACACTCACACAAGTACATGTAAACAAAAATTCTTAAAACATAAAAGGGAACAAAAGACTGTGCTGTGTTCCTAGTAAAAGCTCTGGCTATTAATTTCTAGACAGCAGTATTTATATTAATGGCAGTCTATGGAGTGAAGGCTCATATATTTAGAGATTCCTTTCCTCAAGGCCCCAGGTAGAGACAGTTGTCCCCAGGATTTCAAAATATAGTTTCCAGTTGCTTACCCCATCTTGTGGGCAGTTGTCTTTCCTGAGGCTTGGTTTGTTTATATCTGAAGTGGAGATCTCCTCAAGAGCTAAGATTCTGAAATGACTTGAAATTACTCATATGAACACTTAAAATTTGTGATGTTGTTCTTTTTATGTTTTCAAAGTTATGCTCTGATGTAGCCTTAAAAGTTTCCACAGATCTCAGATATTTGGATGTAAAGAAAGTAAAGCACATAATCCCACTCACTATAGTTGTTAAAGACAGAAAAATATAGTGTTCTCTTTTTCTTAATGTCTCCCAGCCAAAGTATTGATTTGAAGTCAGAAGATGCTGAAAGTGACTTCACTTTTTTTTCCACTAAAATGAAAAGACAGAGGTGGCTAGATAGTGAAAATTGTATTTTCAGTAAAAAGATTCACAATCACAAATACTCTCGGTGACTTGCTCAGTATAATCAAGATGTCTGGTGTGCCTCCAGGGAGCCAGCTGTGTGGCTACTCTGTAGCAGGTCAAGGAAAGATCAGACAGTAGCTGTTACCAAAGTGAGAGATCTTGAGCAGCCAGAGCTCCGCTTAAAGGAATTAACCTTCATAGTAAGTAACGTGTCCTAGAGGACAGGAGGTGAGTGAGCTTCAGGAAGTCATAAGTGGGGTTAGCACACGGGCCACTGTATGTTCTTTCAGGGATGATAAGCAAGGGTTTATTTACTATTTTATAATTGCTCCTTAGAAATTTCTATTTCCATTTTAAACATATAACTCAACAACTTTAACTTGTCATTTGTTTTCTATCAAAGTTATTTATAACCTATAAAATGTCACTCTCACCTGGAGGATTATGATTAGGTTGAGAAGAGACTGCTCTGCTTCTAGCTGCTGTTGCACATCAGGGAAGGAAGCATCCTCTCATTCCTCAAACATTCACTATTAAAATCCTACTCATTCATTCAGTTTACCATAAATTAATAAAAAATTATTAGCAGTTATACCCAGGTAAGGGAATATAATAAAGCAAACAACGAAGCAACCACAGCTTCCTTTTTCCTATAGGAAAAGAGGTAAAGTCAAATTATATTTGGCTCTAAAAGGAGGAGATAACAAAACAAAGTACCTAGTTCTGCTTTGAGTGCCAAAGACGAGGCTTGATGTTTTACCAATGGGCTGTAGTGCCGGGCAGTGGTGGCGCACACCTTTAATCCCAGCACTCGGGAGGCAGAGGAAGGCGGATTTCTGAGTTCGAGGCCAGCCTGGTCTACATAGAGAGTTCCAGGACAGCCAGGGATATATAGAGAAACCCTGTCTTGAAAAAAAAAAAAAGATTACCAAGTAAAAAAAAAAACAAAAACAATGGGCTGTAGTGAGATGTGATGAAAACTCATCCTAAGCAAGGAAGTCCCTTTGTCGCACTTGCAATTTAGAAATATGCATACTACTGGGTAGATTATCTAATGGAACTGAAGAACTGAAAGCAGCGTGAGGAAGAGATGGTCACACGTGAATAGTTATGGTAGCGCTGTTCACCATGCCAAGTATGGAATCAGCTTAGGTATCTACCAACAGGTGAATGGATATGGGAAACGTTACTCCTTGGTCATTCAGTCAATTTAAATTACTTCATTGACAGTAACATGGCTGGAACTGGATGATGTTATTCAAGAGAACTAAGGACAAAGGACAAAAAATGCTGCTTCCGTGTGGAGACTCAGCTGCTGACTTTAAAGAACTGAATCTGGCTGTGGCTATCAGAGCCTAGGGGTGGTGTAAACGCACTGAGAGGGGAATGATAGTGGGCACAGGGATATATTTGGCTAGGCAGAGTACACCAGAAAAACTAGGTTTGATAACAATTCATTAAACAGTTCAAATGGCCAGTAGAGAGGATTTTGAGTATTCCCAACAAGAACCATTCTTTCAGAGACTGAGAGATCAGTGACTCTGACCTGATACCATCACAGATTATGTGCGCTGTTGACATGTCACTTTGTGCCCATCAATATGTATGATTATGTGTTAAACAAAAGTAAATTGTTTTTTTTAAAGGAGATGACTTGCTTGTGCATTATGTATAATGGAAGAGAAGGTAGAAAAGAGAGGAGGAAGAGTGGGAGTCTCACGGCTTTCAGATCTTTGACGGAAACAGGCTAGAATACTGAGCGTAGAGAACGACATCATTGAGGATATCTAAGAACATTGAGGACAATGAAGAGAACAGAGAGCTTTGGCAACTCTCTAGAGTGCAGAGTGAGGGCAAGGGGATGTGTGCTTGACATTCAGGTACTTGGCATCTGAGTAGAAACCAGTGAGGGAAACTACACAAGCCATTGGACCTCAATTCTGAAACAGCATAGCCAATAGAATAGTCCACCATAGTGGTGTTGTAGCTGTGTGTGTGACAGGAAATGATTCCCTGAGTACTGGATGGCAAATAACGAGAAGAAGACAGAGGAAGAAGAATGTCCCAGGCTTGAATATTACTTCCTAACTTTTGGTGTTTTTTCAATAAGCTCCGTGAAAGAAAGCATTTATTTCTAAAAATGTATCTGAACATGAATTACTTTAAAATAATTTTTAAAACACAAGAAGTATTTCCTTGTGTGCATACTTAGAAAGGAATATAAATTCTGTAAAAAAAAAATACCTTCATCATTTAGTTTTCTGTTTTTATGTAGCTAATATACACTTTAAAAGCAGTATACACAGTCAGGCTGAGATAATTTGATGGCAATAATTCTAAAAACTTGCCAAGTTACTTATTCAAAGGCTCTTGTTTTCCTCACTAATGGGCCCAAGATGATTTCATAAGGAACTATATGTGGGTAGTCTTTACAAAACTTAATTTGACAGAGGAAAAGAAGGTTTGACCCATCCGTTTTAACTTTCCCTGTAACAAATAAGCTATTCAGTAAAGTGGCTTCATTAACTTTACAGCATCTGCAATAAGCACGTCCCACATTCTGCTTCAGATCATCCTTCTTCCCAGTATTTATACCAGACCTATGTTTACTTTTGGAACTACAGATAAATTGGCTAGGCCGGCAGTTTGAGATATGATTTTGGTTTTCTCCCTAACACTTCCTTATAATCTTTGCTTCCCTACCATTTCAGACACAGTAATTCATTAACCAAAAGAAGGGGTGACGCAACAGAGAAATCTTGGGGCTTTGGTTATCAACTGCCTATCTCTCAAGGGAGTATAGAGACGAACGCAGAACATAAAACGGTTGCTCTGAAGGATGTGTGACTACTCTGAGGGCATGGTCTGGAGGCTAGATTAATTGTCTCTTGACTGGGAAAGAAAATGACTCAGAGGAAAAACAAAGAAAACAGAGATATTGATGGATCTCTAAGAGAGGTCTCAGGGCCTTTTGTCCCAACTCACCTACCACACTCTGCTGTTCTTACCAGGCTGTCACTCCGGGGACATGCTCTAAATCTTCTTCCAACTCCATGCCTGTAGTCAAGACTTGCTAAATAGCACCAAATTAGCAATAAAGTATTATTGAGTTTGCAAGGTCACAGACATGGGTAGTTATTTCACATCTTCCTAATGGAAAAATTTTAAAGCTCTGTGAGAGGAAAATTTGCATAAAAAAATCTCGATTGTCTAGATGTGAGAATCTCATTGTTTTCTCATTGTTAACTTTGTAGCTAGCTTAAAACATATCTATGCTTCTGGGACTCATTTTGCCTATAATCATATAGTGGATCAAAATGTCAATTTATGTTTGACTGTTTAAGATATGATAGAAACTAAATGCAGCATGAAAGCTCAGTGATGTTTTCCTAAGAAGGAAATATAATACCAGTTTGTCAAGGCTGTGTATCTTAATTCATTTTCTGTTGTGAATAACATATTATGACTAGCTAGGGGAGTTATAAAACAAACCTTAGCTCACAGCTGTGGCCTTATTAAGTTGACGGGGGGTCACATCCAGTGATATCTTACATGCTAATAAAGTTCCAGGGTGGCTCTAGGCATCACATGGCAGATACAGCAATCGTGAATCGTGTGTGTGTGTGTGTGTGTGTGTGTGTGTGTGTGTGTATTCTGATGTCTCTGTCTTTATAAATCCGTGGAATTCAATCAGTGGGCACCACCAATCACCTCCCCAAAGTGTTAGTCCTAAGCATGTTGGTCAGTCTAAGTTTTCAAGGTTTTTTTTGTTTTGTTTTGTTTCTTAAGACAGGATTTCTTAACCCTGTCTCGAAAAACAAAAAACAAAAAACAAAAAACAAAACAAACAAACAAACAAAAGGACAGGATTTCTTTTCTTTTCGATACTCTATTTGCATTTCAAATGTTTCCCCCTTTCCAGATCTCCCCTTTGGAACCTCCCTATTCCCTCCCTCCTCCCCCTGCCACTATGGGGGTATTCCCTCACTCACCCACCCACCCACTCTCTTCTTTCCTCCTTGGCATTCTCCTATATTGGGGCATCTAATACCCTCAGGCCCAAGGGCCTCTCCTCCCACTGATGGCCAACAAGACCCTTCTTTGCCACATATGTGGCCAGTACCATGGGTCCCTCCATGTGTATTCTTTGGTTGGTGATCCAGTCTCCGGGAGAATCGAGGGGTCAGGCCAGTTGCCACTGTTGCTCCCTCCCTGGGGCTGCAAACTCCCTCAGCTCCTTCAGTCCCTTCTCCAAGTCCTCCATTTGGGACCTCACACTCAGTCCTACGGTTACAGTGAAGTGACTCTTGGGTATTCTGAACTTTTGGGCTAATAACCACTTATCAGTGAGTACATACCATGTTCATTCTTTTGTGACTGTGTTACCTCACTCAGGATGATATTTTCAAGTTCCATCCATTTGCCTAAGGATTTCATGAAGTCATTGTTTTTAATAGCTGAGTAGTATCTCATTGTGCAGATATACCACATTTTCTGTATCCATTCCTCTGTTGAGGGACATCTGTGTTCTTTCCAGTTTCTTAGGATTTCTTTTTGTAGCTCTGGATGTCCTGGAACTTGATCTGGAGACCAACTTGAATTTGAACTCACAAACATCAGCTTGTCACTGCCTCACAGGTGCTGAGGCCAGAGAGATGTGCCACCACCCAGCTATATTTTCACTTTTTTGATACTTCAGGATGGGAATTAAATTTTAACGCATAAAGCTTTTGGAAATATACCCATTCAAATTCAAACCAAAACACTGTGATTAAACCATTTTCATCTACCTGACATAGAGGCATTATTGGAGTTTCAGCTACTCAAGAGGACTATTGATGGATCTCTAAGAGAGCCAAAACAGACCCCAGAATTAGAGGTTATCTGGGCAGTGTTAGGAGAATCTAGTAGTCCTCCTCACAAATCTACTAAAATGAATGAAAAACATCACATATTTTCTTTATATATTAAGTTATACATTTATTTGCCAGACTTGGGAAATAGCTCAGTGGTACAGCAGTTGATCAGCATCGATTCTGAAGTCCTTCTGATTGTGATTAACTAAGAAAAAAAAATAAGGGTCTAATATTTGGAATTTAATATGGCATAATATTATATAGAGGAAATTCTTTTTTATTCAGAAGTTTTTAATAAACAACTTCATTATAAAAACTTTTTTGAAAATTAATTCTGTAAAACATGGAAAAATCTACTTTAACAAAGATATGCCCTGTGCATTTTCTAATGACACTTATATTTTACAATTAAAAACCTTGTTTTATATAAAGCCAAAAATACTCCAAGAGGTTATTCACTGTACTTACAAAGTGCTAGAAGGTTTTTGTCTTGTATTTTTCTTTCTTTAAATAATCTGGCATTAAGAAAGAGTGGCTCTAAAGCTTCAACCAACTGGGAGGGAGAGAGGGTGTGAAGTAGTGTTCAGGGATTCTAGTGCCAGCCATGTAGAGGTGTGCAGAGGATAACTGGTGGAATACAGAGGAAATTCTAAGTGAACTTGTTACTAACTAGTTTATGAAAGTACAGAATCAGGATAAGCAGTGATAACTCCTACTTTAAAATAAAACAACAAATATTTAGAAATCTGAAATTAATAACACATCTCCATTGCTGGTGGAATTGCAAACTGGCACAACCACATTGGAAATCAATCTGGAGGTTCCTCAGAAAATTGGAAATAGACCTACCTGAAGACACAGCTATACCATTCCTGGGCACATATACAGAAGGTACCCTACCATGCCACAAGAGTATGTGCACCACTATGTTCATAGCGGCCTTATTTGTAATAGCCAGAAGCTGGAAACAACCCAGGTGTTCCATAACAGAAGAATTGATACAGAAAATATGGTTCATTTACAGAATGGAATACTATTCAGCTATTAAAAAAGAGGATATCATGAGTTTTGCAGGCAAATGGATGGAACTAGAAAATATCCTGAGTGAGGTATTTCAGACCCAAAAGGACATGCACAGTATGTACTCACTAATGAGTTGTTATTAGCCAAAAAAAAAAAAAAAGAAAGAAAGAAAGAATACCCAGGACACAACCCACAGGACTCAAGAAAGTTAACAAGCCAAATGGTCCAAGTGAGGATGTTTCAATCCCACTTGGGAGGGAGAAGAAAACAGAAGAGGGCAGAGGGAGGGAGGGAACTGGGTGGGAAAGGAGACATGGAGGGGCAGGGGAAAAGGGGAACAGGATCAGGTTTGGGGGAGAGTAGGAGTGAAGCCCCAAGGGCCAGCAGAATGAATGGAAATATACAACTTCAGGAGCTGGAAGGTGGGAGGTAGGAGGCAGGGTGACCCCTTAGAATGTACCAGAGACCCTGGAGGTGAGAGAATGTCAAGACTCAAAGGGATGGACCTTGGATGAGATACCCAACAGTGAAGAGAGGGAACTTGTGTAGTCCACCTCCAGTAGAAAAGACAGGGTATCAAGTGGAGGAATGGGGTTTCCATCCCACAGTCAGGAACTCTGACCAGGGTTGTTCCTGTTTGGGAGAACTGCAAGGACATAAATGGAGAGGAGACTGGGGGGAAGGAGATCTAGCAGAGTGTGAGGGTGTGGGTTTATGTGGGGGCATCCTTTCAGAGAGGGAGGAGGCAGAATGGGATGGGGAACTGTTGGAAGGTGGAACGGGAGGGGGATAATGACTGGACTATGAGGAAAGATTAAAGATAATAATAAAATAAAAATATTCTTTTGAAAGAGAATAAGAACACTTGAAAATAGATGCACAGTCTGCAAGACCAATGCACAAAAATCTTTAACCACCACAGACATATCAACAAGTTCTAAGTAACTAGTGAAGAACTTACAGTGTTATCCTGTATATGAACCACAAGATATGAGATGGTTACAGGAATTTTTCTGTTGTAATTTGATACACTATAAATAAAATCTTCAGGTTCTTAGATATGTGTCTACATAAATGGACATGCTTACTATAAAATCCATATAGACTTTGAGATAGGGTCTCAATATCTCAGGCAAGTTTTGTATTAAGTATGTAATTGAAGATGACCTTGAACTCCTGAAACATGCTACCACACCTGGTTTCATGAGGTCTGGGAATCAAGCTAGACCTTTAAACAAAACTGCAAGCATGGTAGTAATTGATCTACAGCCACTGAGCAAGATATTTTTGAAAAGTGGAGAACATAACTTTCCTAGCTCTCTGAAAGCTAAGCTTCTATAGGCTAAATACATTTTATAGGTGATTTCAATGTTTTTCCTTAAAACATAAAATAATTACCTTTGTTCTTGAGTATGCAAACTCAGACTTATACACCAAGTATTTCAACATCTGGTAGTTTCCAAGAAAGCCCTTTCACTAGCCCTCACAGCACTGCTAACCGGGCAATGTCCTTATCCAAAGTGAAGCAGCTGAGGTCTCTGTTTAGTGTGTGCCAAGGCTTTATGGGAATATATGACTGACGGTTAGGTGCCAACTGCCAAATCTCCCCTATTTCCCATTCACAGTTGGTGCTAAGCATTTGTTCCGGAAAGTGCTACTTAACTGTTATGTATTTCCACGCATTCCTGGCTGGCTATGTGATACTATTTCTTCATAGCTTTTCTTGCTTGGCCGTAGCGACATTGCTGTGAGTTATCATGTGATCCTTCACATTTACAATTCTTGCAGCCTGATGTGAAATCTAAAACATGTAAGTGTCCGCAGTCTTCAGAAAGCTAATGTCAAGGATTAAACTGCCATATTGTTGGGGTTCTTTCTAAATGGGAATATCGAATTTGAGTTAGAAAAGAGGACATTTTACATTCTATTATTATTAGTAGTCTTTCAGTATTGTGGCTTAAGAGAACTTATTCTTTGAGCATTTCATACCTGAAGACTCCCATTTCTCTAACCTCCCCCAGACTCTTTGCCATACATCCTCTTAACTTCATGTTCTCTTTTATTTTCTTTAAAATAAACTGCTAAATCTGATTAATGATGCATAAATGTGGGGTGGAATAGGGACACTCACTGGAGCATGGGCAATAGAACAATGGCCACATCCCCAAAAGAAGAGTGAGCTCCGTCCCCCAGCATACAACCAACTACTAGGAGTTCCTCAGTTAGGTCCAGGGCCTCATGAACTGTTCCCTCACCCATGCTGGAATTTTGGCTGGGTTGATCTTTGCAGGTAACCAAAACTACTTTGGGTTTATGAGTATTGCGTTTTCACTTTAGTATACTTATTGAAAGACACATATAAAAATGTTTTCTAAGAAAAGTAATTCGCCCTAGAATATATGGTACAGAGATACTAAATATGGTATATAGCACAGAGCCAGGAGAGAGGTTTGACTCTCAATGCAGCAATGCAGGAAACCATTTGGGTTCTGAAAATTCAACCAAATCATCTATTCTCACTGTGGTTTCCTGTATCAGCATAAACCAACACACAAGTTAACCTCGGGTTCCAATTCCTGTTCTTCGAGGGGATAGACTATTTTATAACAAACCACAGAAACTCAAATATCCACATATTAAACGGTTGATGATGCTGTTGTTTGGCTTGATGTTTTTGAAAATACAGTAGAATTTTTGAAAATACAATTCTATGCCAACAATGGAGTAATATTATGATACAATACCCTCTGATCCTGAAGGATTATTGATTGTATCTCCGACATAGCACAGTGAAAACCTCCTGAGGTTTATACCCAATGGTGAGATCCAAGGAACTCAAGGGCATGATGTTCTGCAGATTGAGTTTCAAGAGATATGATTCCTAGACAGGAGTTTGAAGCGATGATAAATGTTAAAGAAATGAAGAATCAGTTTAACTTTTTGTAGACTGTAATGGTAAGAAGTGAGGAAAAGGGAATAAAGACTCTCAGTGGAAAGAATTTTGAGCCATAAACAGAAAATGTGTTTTATAAAGTCATGGTTGTGGTGACTCAGGCTTCATTCCCACCACGTTTATTATTCTCAATGTAATAGTTTTATTGACTGATTGGCAGAGATAGGAAGATCATGAGTTTGAAGCTAGTCTGGGCTAGTGAGTTCTAGGCTTATCTGGGATATATATCTGTAAGGGCAGAATGTGAAAAGCTGAACTTTTAAGAGTCAAATCAGTCAGGGAACTTCTTTTGCAGTGGTATCGATGACTGCAGACCTGGAGTTGAGAATAAGAGATGTAGAAGGCTCTGTGATGACCTTTCTCCCCACTCCCATCCTCCACCCTCTACCCAAACCCCTGCAAAAAAAATTTAAAAAAAAGAATAAAAGAAACAGTCTAGACAGGAAATCCATTGAAGAGAACTCAAACATTGAGATAGGGTTCCTGAAGTGTAGTTCTTCACAGTTGATGGCTTCTAGCAGGGGTGAGGAGGGTAGGGAAGAACTCAGTTTTCTTTAAGGGGCCGGTCACTG
>JADRCH010000276.1:2014681-2095720 GCA_019843965.1 Rhynchomys soricoides | reverse complement strand
GGGGAGAAGTCTCAAAGGTTGGGGGTGTGCCTGAGAAGACTAGGAAGTTAATGTGATTGTGGTACATTATGTGAAACTCCCAAATAATCAATGAAATTATTACATTGGGAATAATAAAAAAAATGAGTCAAATCGACTGACTTGATTGATATTGTAGAGGGACCTTCTTACACTTCATGAAAGCTGACTTCATGTCACAAAGTTGACATGGACTCAGTGTCCAAAGAGAACCTCAACTTATGTATGAATGGAGCATCTTGGACCCAGGAACAAGTTCACCAGACAGGGTGGAAACTGTCATGCCATTTTTCTAATACACATGAAGTGTGCTTGAGAGAAAGATATCAACCAGAAAGGGGTCTGGCCTCCTGTTTCTTTTTTTATTCCCAGGCCAATATGACCTGGTAAATTCAGATTACAGAAGAACTAAAACGCTCTTTAGAAAGAACAAACGTATTTTTAAACTTTCAGTTGGCCCGTATTCCTTGACAATTTTCCACCTCTTAAATCATGCTTCCTATACATGACACATTCCTCTGTCTCTGCTCCCTGTTCCTTCCCACCACGCAAGGAAGAATTCTCATATAAACCGTAATGCTCAGTCACATCCTCTATCACAGTAGTTACTATCTGAGTCCACAGCTTCATCTGAACCCTTTTTGCCCTTCTCATCATAATACTCCTTTGAGAAGGGACCCAATGAGAAAACCCTTGGAGCTATGACTGACTTTTCCTGCTACATATTTTTACAGCATATTTCATGTACCCCTCTGTTTTCGTATGGAAATGTACCCTACTCTGAGCCTCTCACTGCAACCCCAATTCAGTGATTTCACTATCTTAATAATAGTTGAAATATATCTCAAGTTTGTCAGATATTTTATAAAAAATACAGATAGAATTCTTAAATAAGCTCTGGGCACAATAAAGAGAGCCACAAGTAGCCTCAGAAGGCTATGATCTTGGAAGTATACTTTGTTCAGAACCTCACTTGGCTTGTGTGATAAATAACTTTTGTCTTCTCATAAGCCTGCTTTGGACATTGAATTTCATAGCAATATGAAGTGACTGAGCAATATGAAAGCACTTTTCTAATTGTATGCCTTCACTATTAAATGGTTGCACCTCAAACGATACTATTTGCAAATTGGTATCATCACCCTCACTGGTGATATCCTCCTATATCACCTGAGGCTAATCTTGATACAAGAAGCTCACATTACTGGGTAATTGTAAGATTATAAAGCTCCGAGGCAAAGTAACCTTCAGGTGCAATTGTACTGGACTCTGCTTACAATTTTCTATTGTACTTATGGCTCTGATCTTCTCTATGTCTCCCTCAGGCTTACTCTTCATATTCTGACAAAGTAACTGCAGACTCTGACTTTGTACATGGACCTCAGACCAACAAAGAATAGTAATCACTATCCTTGCTCACCCTCATGTGATTACTTTAACAAATCCTTGAGAAAGTAGAGATAGGACTTCAACTTCCCAATCACTGTTGCAAAGTTCTGATTGGCCTTAGATCATTGTCCATCCTACATCAACCTCTGCAGCTGAGATTACAACTTGAGAGTCTTGAGAGCCTCTTGGGTCACTTACATCCAGAGAAAATTCAATCCTATACCAAAGGTAAATTGTTAAGTATTTAACAACTAG
This sequence comes from Rhynchomys soricoides, assembly GCA_019843965.1. Classification (NCBI taxonomy): domain Eukaryota; kingdom Metazoa; phylum Chordata; class Mammalia; order Rodentia; family Muridae; genus Rhynchomys; species Rhynchomys soricoides. The sequence continues at coordinate 2,094,058 of JADRCH010000276.1, read as the reverse complement.
ATGGCATAATGAATGCCAGTAGGAACATCCAGCTATCAGCCATGAGGACACACCCTGCTGGGAGCAGCCAGTATTCTGGGAAGGTGATGTTCTCTAAGAGTCTTATCCTATTTAGGAGAAGGTGGAACCTTTAGTCGGGGAGGTAGCACTCAGTGGCCTACTGCATGTATCTGCTCAGGGAGAAGCTGACCCTCTTTCTTTGTCTATTCCTTGCAGCTAAATTGGTCAGAGTCTGGATTGCTTGAGATGCTAATGAGCCTCACCTTGAGATGAATTTATGTAGAAAAAAAAAACACAGCTGTAAATGCCTTCTCCATATAGAACAAATCACAGAAGAAAAATGAGAGTGTTTTCTGATTCTAAAAGTGTCACTTTTAAAATTCTACTTTAACACATTCAGTTAGCAATTTATAGTTTTACTCACACAGATGTACTTAAAAATTCATTACTTGATCTTACATTATTTCAAGCCATTTTCAGAGATTTAGTAATTTATACCTAAAATGATTTTTCCCTTTGAATCAATTCATACTCCATAGAAGGAGGAACAATTAGCAAGCTCTGTTTGCTGTTCTTTGGTTTCCTTTCATTATAAATTATTCACAAACTGCTTCTCAAACACAGTTCAGGAATTCCACTTATCACAAGATCAGGCCTTACATTATACCTTCATAGAAACATAAAGGGCTAACTTTGTTTCTCCTTTCCTTCTAAGCTCTGTTTCCCTTAGTTCCATCTGGAAGCTCTCTAGACACCACCAGCAGAGCGAGGGAGGTTGTGGGAGTTGTCCTAAGGCTTTGCCTGTGAACTTCACCACAGTGTTTTTAACACACTGATCCAAGGAGAGCCTGGGGAAGTGGGAGGACAGTGACAGCTGCTTCTTAATCTTAGTAGTATTTACTTTTCAAAACCAAAGTAAAAGGAGAATGAGTATCCAAAGTAGCTGGTTTGGAGACAGTGGGTTCACTTCTCTTAAAGGCACGGTTTTGGTCTTTTACCATTTCCCATTACCCAAAAGGACTTAAATAAGGAGAACAGCCCACTTTAGAGTGTCTCCTTAAATATATCCAGGGCATAAATCATCTCATTTCACTCCTTCCTTGCTTCAGTCACACTACTCAGAGAGTATTTATTTGTTCCGTAGGTGTCAAGAGATTCTCTAACTCCAGATGACAGACTATTGACAAAAATCACTGGCCTCTCAGAGGCTATATCTCAGTGCCAAACTGAAAATCATTTAGCTAATTTTTAATTTAAAGAAATCTCAAACACAACATATATGAGATGATTATAAAGAGATCTAAAAAGTAAGTCAGCGCAGCTAAAGAACAGAAAGTGACTCAGGGAAGAGGTGGTGCATACAGCTGTCTAGAAAGGACCAGGAGTCTGGGTAGAATCTTGCATGAATTGAAACAAAGAGCCCCCTGTATGCCCAGTGTGTGAAGATGTCAAGCTGCTTGCACAGGTGGCATGCATGCTCACAGACGAACCTCCCATAACCAGTGTAACAGAGGTCAAGCTGGTTATCTATTCTCTGGGAAAAGGACTCTGTGAGTGATGCTGACTTTTAAGTTCTGGTGTTGCTTTTTGTCTTAGTCAGGGTTTCTATTCCTGTACAAAACAGCATGACCAAGAAGCAAATTGGGGAGGAAAGGGTTTATTCAGCTTACACTTCCACGTTGCTGTTCATCACCAAAGGAAGGCAGGACTGGAACTCAAGCAGGTCAGGAAGCAGGAGGTGATGCCGAGTCCACAGAGGGATGTTCCTTACTGACTTGCTTCCCCTGGCTTGCTCAGTTTCCTCTCTGATAGAACCCAGGACTACCAGCCCAGGGATGGCACCACCCACAATGCACCCTCCCCCTTGATCTCTAATTGAGAAAATGCCTTACAGCTGGGGTCTCATGGAGGTATTTCCTCACCTGAAACTCCTTTTTTTTTTTGTGAAAACTCCAGCTTGTGTCAAATTGACACAAAACCAGCCAGTATTCTTTTGGAGGAGTAGGTTGGCCAGTGCTTTACAGACTTGCTTTTTAATTGACAAGCGTTTGTCCAAGTAAATGTTCCCAAATTGTGAATCAGAAGCAACAAAAGCTCCCTGGAGAAAACAGGCAGAAATAATTCTTTATAGGCTTAGGTCTGATCCTCTGATCTTCAGTAGGCCTGGGTTTTCTCTGCCTGCCACACCTCTGTAGACCAAAGGCTTTCCTTGCTTGCCTTAAATTACTTCACACTTATCTCTTTGTACCAGGAGGGCCGAAATGCAAGATCAAAGGAAATGCAAAGGTCAAAGGAGATGCAAGCAAGGAAAACCAGGAAGTAACTACCTCTGCTTATTCAGACCTGACAAAACAAGGCTCTGATGTTCCAGATCTAATTCATTTATTTCACTGTTTCTGTGTGCAAGAAATCTGGATATATGTTAGCTGGATCCTCTAGTACAGGGTACATTCGGACACTGCAATGAAGGCTCCACCCACTTCATTTGGAACTAGCATGTTAGGGCTCAGCTGTCTGAGGATCTGTTTTGCATATCAATTGCATGCTTTGTTATACTAAGAATAATAGTTTCTGTTGGTCTTCCTGTGGAGTTCCTGGGGATAACCTGGTGGGGGGGAGGGGATGGGGATGGGAGTGTGTGTGTGGGGGGGAATCTGCTCAGAGAAGGGGAGGGGATTTGGGAAGGATTGTAACAGGGATGTGACAGGAGATGACTGGGACAGGAGCAGTGAGCAGGATGTAAGGTGAATACATTGAAAAAATATTAGTTTTTTTTTTTTTTTTAAATTAGCTATTGGCTAAATAGCTCTCAGACTCCATGACATGGGTCTCTTCATATGACAGATTATAACTTCTAAGATCTGGCTTCCTTGGATGGAATAAGACAACAGAGAGGGAAGGGGGATGGAAAACTGAGTCAAAGTCCTTTTGGGGTCTAATCACAATAGTGACATTTGTCATTTTGTCTACCCTGTTTCTTAGAAGGGAATAACTAGATCTAGCTTACTCTCAGTAAGGGAGTTATATGTAGGTAAAGATCATGAGGGACATTCTAGAGATTACCTGTCATGTGGAGGGACACCCCAAAGTGGAAGTTCATTTTAACTGTTATTATGCTTGATCCCTTCAATGCACTAGCAATCTTTTGGAGACACAATTTCATCTTTCTTATAAACTGAAAACATATAAGCTATTGTTTTCATTGTGAATATTTTTATAGAGATTTCCTGTTTTTTCCCTAATGTTAAAATATAAAATATAGCTTTTAACAGAATCTTATTCAGAATTTTCTTGCTTATATGATAATTATGATGTTTGCAATACAAACGCCAATTAAAAACTATATAGAGTCTTTCACATGTTGTCTGACAACACTAAGAATGCTTTAGGAAGTTGCCCTAGAAAGTGCTAATAAACTAGTGATCAAGGGAAAAAAAAAACCAAAACCAAAACCAAAACAAAACAAAACATACCCTGCCTATCCTGTGGTTAATAATGCAAAGGATTGTGACACCTAACATTGTTGCCTCAGTTGTCTCAAAGGTACAGCTGAACAATTTGGTGAAGATACTCTCATGCGTAACATATTGTGCTGGTTACTTTTTGCTAATTTCTCACAGATTAGAAACACTGAGAAGAGAAAACCTCAGCTAAAGCATTAGATTAGTCTGTAGGCATGTCTCTGAGTGCATTTTCTTTGAGGACCTAGCCTACTGTGAGTGGTGCTACCCATGGACAGGTAGTCTTATGTTTTATAAGAAAAGTAGCTGAACGTGAGCCTGAGCAAGTATGCTCCTCCCTGGTCTCTGCTTCAATTCCTGCCTCTAGGTCCCTGCCTTGAGCTCTTACCCTGTTTTTGTTTTTTGTTTTTTTTTTTCTCAATTATAGGATGATGGGCTATAACATGTGTAAAAGTAAGCAGTAGCTTATTGCTGAATACACTCACTCTTTCTAGTTCTTTCTGAACTCTGGCTGGCTGGTTCAACTTAGTAGTTCCAGCTCAAACTCTCCAATCTGATTTAATCTGGCTTCTCTCAGCTACTCACTGAATTGCTCTGATTGGCCTCAAACTAACTCTGACAATTTGTTCTAATCTTCTAGGTCCTTCTTATTCTCTGACTTCAACTGCCTCTGCTGACCCGCACTGAACTGCATGAACTCAGTAAGGAACTCAACTCGCCTGCACTGCACTCACTTCAATGACTCCCAACTGAATGACTCTTTCCCTGTTCTTAAACTTCTCTTTCCTCTCTGTTCTCCTGAGAGTTGGGTATTCCCTGTCTCTGAGTCATACTGTCAAACCTTTCTCTAATTCTTTGCCTGACCCTCTATTAGACTTCACTTTCAAACATAGCTGCTTCCTTCTAAGTGAAATTTACCTTAAAAGTGTATATTAAGGGTATCTCTGTATTCTAGTCAGAGTGATTAAAGGTGTGTGGCATATCTGCATCCCAGCTCAGTCACACTGACTTAAATGTCTTTGGATGTGATCCGTTGTCAGAACAGCCTTGTTGCTAGATTAAAATTCCTCTACAAGATGAGGCCTTCCCTTTCAAGGTAGATTTTTGTCATGGTGTTCTTTTGCAGCATTAGAGAAACCAAGTAGGATACAGGGATTCTCTGGCTCAGCATGTAAAAAGAGATTGAGGTTTGATGGAATCAACAAGACAGAGGAGACTTGGATGTGGGATTCATTTTGCAGATGTATCTATTGGGACTGAGTACCCTAAGGAGCTGTTGCATGCCTTTTGACTAGTTTCTGTTATAGTCTTCTGCCAGGAACAGAAGAAGATAAAAATAAAGCAGGAGGAGGGAGGAGAAGGAAGAAGAGGAAGAGGAGGAGGAAGAGGAATAAACTATTTTAGTAAAGGATGACTTCTATACTTATCTTTGTATATATAGATATGTATTTAGAAATCTGTTAGAAATTATATTGGTTTAGGAATGTGATGATAGTGGGTTCTCCTCTAACATCCCCCCATAGCCTCACTAGGTGTATAGTTGCCTAGGTTTACAGTATCAGGCACAATTTTCCTTCTGTCAAATAGGTCTAGAATGCAATTAGACAGCTGTTTGTTACCTCCAAGACATGAGTGCCACTATTGTAGTGTTTCACATTGTGTGGTTCACAGATGTAATTGTGTAAGGCCTTCCATTCATTTCCTGATGATCACAATTTACTTTCCTGGTATCTGTGGTTACTCCAGTTTATATACACACATATGAAGACTTGGAACTGGGAACATCAGATGAGAGAAGACATGAGGTTATTGTCTTTCTCCTGGTAGAAAGATTTTAAGAGCCAGAGAGTCTGAAAGTCTGCCATTAGATCACGACTTCTACCTATGACAGAGAAGCTTCATTTATGAAATCTTTACAACACGGCTGCTTAAACAAGATCTGAACTAATCTAAAAATAGTTGACATCCCAATGGAGGGAGGGAACTTTATGAAATTGGAAAAAGAGCTAGAGCAAAGTTTTGAGCTTCTTTTTACCAGATTTCCTGGTTCCATGCATATGTACTAGGATTCTACCTGGTAGGCCTCTAAGCCTCAAATATTCTTTTTATTTATTTGTTTTTGTGGAATTTATTTTATTTTATTTTTTTCTTAATTTTTAAAGTTATTATTATTATTGATACTTTATTTACATTTCAAATGTTTTCCCTTTTCCAGGACTTCCCTTTGGAAACCTCCTACCCATCCTCCCCAATCCCTGCCTCTATGAGGGTATTCCTCCACCCACCCACTTCTGTCATTGATCCCTGGCATTCCCCTATACTGGGACATCTAACACTCTCAGACCCAAGGACCTCTCCTCCCACTGATGCCCAAAAAGGCCCTCCTCTGCCACATATGTGGACACACCATGGGTCTCTCCATATGCATTCTTTGGTTGGTGGTCCAGTCTCTGGGAGCACCGGGGAGTCTGACCAGTTGACACTGTTGCTCCCTCACCATGAGGCTGCAAACTCCCTCAGCTCCTTCAGTCCCTTCTCCAACTCCTCCACTTGGGACCCCACACTCAGCCCAACATTTGCTATGAATAGAATCATGGGTGTTACAAACTTTGGGACTAATACCCGCTTACCAGTGAGAACATACCATGTTCATTCTTTTGTGACTGAGTTAATTAACTCGGGATATTTTCTTTCTTTCTTTCTTCTCTCTCTTTCTCTTTCTTTCTTTGGTTTTTCAAAACAGGGATTTTCTGAGTAGCCTTGACTGTCCTGGAACTCACTCTGCAGACCAGGCTGGCCTCGAATTCAGAAATCCACCGTCTCTGCCTCCTGAATGCTGGGATAAAAGGTCAAGATGATATTTTCAAGTTCCATCCACTTGCCTGCGAATTTCATGAAGTCATTGTTTTTAATAGCTGAGTAGTATTCCATTGTGTAAATGTAACACATTTTCCGTATCCATTCCTCTGTTGAGGGACATCTGGGTTGTTTCCAGCTTCTGGCTATTATAAATATGGCTGCTATGAACATAGTGGAACATGTGTCTTTATTACATGTTGGAGCATCTTCTGGGTATATGCCCAGGAGTGGAATAGCTGGGTCCTCAGGTAGTATTATGTTCATTTTTCTGAGGGTCCACCAAACTGATTTCCAGAGAGGTTGTATCAACTTGCATTCCCACCAGCAATGGAGGAGTGTTTCTCTTTCTCCACATCCTCGCCAGCATCTGTTGTCACCTGAGTTTTTGATCTTAGCCATTCTGACTGGTGGAATCTCAGGGTTGTTTTGATTTGCATTTCCCTGATGATTAAGGATGTTGAACATTTCTTTAGGTGCTTCTCAGCCCTTGGAGTTTCCTCAGTTGAGAATTCTCTGTTTAGCTCTCTTCCCCATTTTTTAATAGGGCTATTTGGTTCTCTGAGTCTAACTTCTTGAGTTCTTTGTATAGATAGGATATAAGCCCTCTATTGGATGTAGGATTGGTAAAGATCTTTTCCCAATCTGTAGGTTGCCATTTTGTCCTATTGACAGTGTCCTTTGCCTTACAGAAGCTTTGCAATTTCATGAGGTCCCATTTGTCAATTCTTGATCTCAGAGCATGAGCCATTGGTGTTCTGTTCAGGAACTTTTCCCCTGTGTCCATGTGTTTGAGCCTTTCCCCTACTTTCTATTCTATTAGATTCAGTGTATCTGTACGTGAAGGTCCTTGATCTACTTGGACTTGGGATTTGTACAGGGAGATAGGAATGGATTAATTTGCATTCTTCTTGATGATAACCTCCAGTTGAGCTAGCAACACTTGCTGAAAATGCTGTCTTTTTTCCACTGGTTGGTTTTAGCTCCTTTGTCAAAGTAACCTTAGGTGTGTGGGTTCATTTCTGGGTCTTCATTTCTATTCCATTGATCTACCTGCCTGTCACTGTACCAATACCATGCAGTTTTTTTTATCACTACTGCTCTGTAGTACAGCTTGAAGTCAGGGAGGCTGATTCCCCCAGAAGTCCTTTTATTGTTGAGAATAGTTTTTGCTATCCTGGGTTTTTTATTATTCCAAATAAATTTGAGAATTGATCTTTCTAAGTCTATCAAGAATTTAGTTGGGATTTTGATGAGGATTGCATTGAATCTATAGATTACTTTCGGCAAGATGGCCATTTTTACTATGTTAATCCTGCCAATCCATGAGCATGGAAGATCTTTCCATCTTCTGAGGTCTTCGATTTCTTTCTTCAGAGACTTGAAGTTCTTGTCATAGAGATCTTTCACTTATTTGGTTAGTCATACCAAGATACTTTATATTGTTTGTGACTATTGTGAAGGGTGTCATTTCCCTAATTTCTTTCTCAGCCTGTTTATCCTTTGATTATAGAAATGCTACCGATTTGTTTGAGTTAATTTGATATCCATCCACTTTGCTGAAGTTGTTTATCACCTGTAGGAGTTCTCTGGTGGAGTTTTTCAAGTCACTTAATTATATGATCATATCATCTGCAAATATAGTGATATTTTGATTTCTTCCTTTCCAATTTGTATCCCTTTGACCTCCTTTTCTGTCTAATTGCTCTAGCTAGAACTTCAAGTACTATATCGAATAGATAGGGAGAGAGTGGACAGCCTTGTTGAATCCCTGATTTTCGTGGGATTGCTTCAAGTTTCTCTCCATTTAGTTTGATGTTGGCTACTGGTTTGCTGTATAGTGCTTTTACTATGTTCAGGCATGGTCCTTGAATTCTTGATCTTTCCAAGACTTTTATCATGAAGGGATGTTAAATTTTGTAAAATGCTTTTTCAGCATCTAATGAAATGACCATATGGTTTTTTTCTTTGAGTTTGTTTATGTAGTGGATTACATTGATGAATTTCCAGATATTTAACCATCCCTGCATCCCTGGGATGAAGCCTACTTGGTCATGACGAATGATCATTTTGATGTGTTCTTGGATTTGGTTTTTGTGAATTTTATTGAGTATTTTTGCATTCATAAGTGAATTTTTGCATTCATAAGTGAAATTGGTCTGAAGTTTTCTTTCTTTGTTGGGTCTTCATGAAGTTTTGGTATCAGTGTAACTGTGACCTCATAGAGTGAATCGGGTAGTGTTCCTTCTGTTTCTATTTTGTGGAATACACTGAGGAGTATTGGTAATAGGTCTTCTCTGAAGGTCTGATAGAATTCTGCACTGAACCCATCTGGTCCTGGGCTTTTTTTGTTGGGAGACTTTTAATGACTGCTGTTATTTCTTTAGGGGTTATGGGACTGTTTAGATGGTTTATCTGATCCTGACTTAACTTTGGTATTTGGTATTTGTTTAGAAAATTGTCTATTTCATCCAGATTTTCCAATTTTGTTGAATATAGGCTTTTGTAGCAGGATCTGATGGTTTTTTTGAATTTGCTCACATTCTATTGTTATATCTCCCTTTTCATTTCTGATTTTGTTAATTTGGATACTGTCTCTGTGCCCTCTGCTTAGTCTGACTAAGGATTTATCTATCTTGTTGATTTTTTCAAAGTACTAGTTCCTGGTTTTGTTGATCCTTTGTATAGTTCTTTTTGTTTCTGCTTGGTTGATTTCAGCCCTTAATTTGAATTTTTTTTGCTGTCTACTCCTCTTGGGTATATTAGCTTCTTTTTGTTCTAGACCTTTCAGGTGTGCTGCTAAGCTGCTAGTATATGCTCTCTCCAGTTTCTTTTTGGAGCAATCAGAGCTATGAGTTTTCCTCTTAACATTGCTTTCATTATGTCCCATAAGTTTGGATATGTTGTACTTTCATTTTCATTAAATTCTAGGAAGTCTTTAACTTCTTTCTTTATTTCTTTTTTGACCAAGTTATCATTGAGGAGAGCATTGTTCAGCTTTCATGTGTATGTGGGCTTTCTGTTATTGTTGTTGCCATTGAAGACCAGCCTTAATCCGTAGTGATCTGGATCTGATAGGAGGCATGGGGTATTTCAATCTTCCTATATCTTGAGATTGTTTTGTGACCAATTATATGCTCAGTTTTGGAGAAAGTTTCATGAGGTGCTGAGAAGAAGGTATATTCTTTTGATTTAGGATGAAATGTTCTATAGATATCTGTTAAATCCATTTGGTTCATAACCTGTTAGTTTCATTGTCTTTATTTAGTTTGTGTTTCCAAGATCTGTCTATTGATGAGAGTGGGGTGTTGAAGTTTCCCACTATTATTGTATGAGGTACAATGTGTGCTTTGAGCTTTAGTAAACTTTCTTTTTTGAATGTGGGTGCCCTTGCATTTGGAGCATAGATGTTCAGAATTGACAGTTCTCCTTGGTGGATTTTTTCTTTGATGTGTATGAAATGTCCTTCCTTATCGTTTTTGATGACTTTTGGTTGAAAGTTAATTTTATTCGATATTAAAATAGTTACTCCTGCCTGTTTTTTGGGACCATTTGCCTGGAAAATTGTTTACTATACCTTTACTCTGAGGTAGTGTTTGACTTTAACACTGAGGTGCGTTTCCTGTATGCAGCAAAATGCTGGGTCCTGTTTATGTATCCAGTCTGTTAGTCTATGTCTTTTTATTGGGGAATTGAGTACATTGATGTTAAGAGATATTAAGGAATAATGATTGTTGCATCCTGTTATTTTTGATGTTATTTTACGTTTGTGTGGCTATCTTCTTTTGGGTTTGTTGAAAGATTACTTTCTTGCTTTTTCTAGGGTATAGTTTCCCTCCTTGTGTTGGTGTTTTCCATCTATTATCCTTTGTAGGGCTGGCTTTGTGGAAAGATATTGTGTAAGTTTGGTTTTGTCATGGAATGTCTTGTTTTTACCATCTATGGGGATTAAGAGTTTTGCTGGATATAGAAACCTGGGCTGGCACTTGTGTTCTCTTAGGGTCTGTATGAGATCTATCCAGGCTCTTCTAGCTTTCATAATCTCTGGTGAGAAGTCTGGTGTAATTCTGTTACATATGTCTTCATATGTTATTTGACCTTTTTCCCTTATTGCTTTTAATCTTCTTTCCTTGTTTTGTGCATTTGGTGTTTTACCTATAATGTGATGGGAGGAATTAATTTTCTGGTCCAATCTATTTGGAGTTCTGTAGGCTTCTTGAATGTTTATGTTCATCTCTTTCTTTAGGTTAGGGATGTTTTCATCTATAATTTTGTTGAAGGTATTTACTGGCCCTTTAATTTGGGATTTTTCACTCTCTTCTATACCTATTATCCTTAGGTTTGGTCTTCTCATTGTGCCCTGGATTTCCTGGATGTTTTGGGTTAGGAGCTTTTTCTATTTTGGATTTTCTTTGACTGTTGTGTCAACATTTTCTATGGTGTCTTCAGCACCTGAGATTCTCTCTTATATCTCTTGTATTCTGTTGTTGATGCTTGCATCTATGATTCCTGATCACTCTCCTAGAATTTCTATCTCCTGGGTTGTCTTCCTTTGTGATTTCTTTGTTGTTTCTATTTCCATTTTTTAGATCTTGGATGGTTTTGTTCATTTTCTTCACCTGTTTGATTGTGTATTACTGTATTTCCTCTTTAAGGGCTTCTAGCTGTTTACCTGTGTTCTCTTGTATTTCTTTAAGGGAGTTATTTATTTCCTTTTTAAAGTCTTCTATCATCATCATCATCATGAGAAGTGATTTTAAATTAGAGTCATGCCTTTTTGGTGTGTTGGGGTATCCAGGGTTCACTGTGGTGGGAGAACTGGGTTCTGACGATGCCAAGTTGCCTTGGTTTCTGTTCCTTATGTTCTTGCCCTTGCCTTTCACCATCTGGTTATCTCTGGTGTTAGCTGGTCTTGCTCTCTCTGACTGTTGCTTGTCCCTCCTGCAAGCCTTTTCATCAGTACTTCTTGGAGACCAGCTCTCTCTGAGAGAAATTTGGGTTTGGAGAGCTGTGGTACAGGGTCAGCTCTGGGGTGAAGACAGAAGCCAGAAGGATCCTGTCCCCATCTGTTCCTTGGTTCCTGTGTCCTTATGGATCTGTGTCTGTCCCTCTTGATTGAGGAATTTGAACAGAAGTGGTGGTCTTCCTGTGCTCTATGGTGTGTCAGCACTCCTGGGAGACCAGCTCTTTCCTGGCACTGAGTATGGAGCCCTGTGTCACATCATCAGCTCTCTGGCTGCAGAAGGAAACTGGAAGGCCATTCCTCTGTCCCTGTATCCTGAGGGTTCTGAGTGGGTCCCTCTGAGCAGAGGTGCTGGCCTAACCCCGCTCACAGGCCTGTGAGCTCACAGGCTTGTCCACACTTCTGGGAGGATAGCTCTTTGTCTGTGCTATTTGGGTATGGAGCTGTGTGGCACAGACCAAAGGCGTAAACCAGAAGGCTCCTGTTCCAGGCTGTTCCTCTGTCCCTGTGTCTTAAGGATTCTGGGCTGGTCCTGCTGAGCAGTGGTGCTCATATTACCTTCACTCATGGACTTGTCCACACTCCTGGGATGCTAGCTTTCTCTAGGTGCTATTTGGCTATGAAGCTTTGTGGCACAGACTGAGATCCCGGCCGCAGAAGGAAACTGAAGGCTCCTGTCTCAGGCTACTTGTACATCCCTGTGTCCTAAGGATTCTGGGCAGGTCCCTCGGAGCAGAGGTAATTGGCCTTACCCCCAATTCCGGCTTGTCCACACTCCTGGGAGGGTAGCTCTTTCCCTGCGTTATTTGGGTATGGAGCCGCGTCTGTTTTATTTTATTTTTTTTTAAGTTAACATACAAAATAATGAACTTCATCATAGTATGTTCATGCATACAGATACTTGCATTTTGCTCATATTGCCCTCTTATCATTATGAGCAGAAATTATAAGATATAAACAGAGCTACATCCTTTATAATGATTATACAAGGCTGACTGGCTGATAAGAACTTTGTGATTACAGAAAGATGAAATACTGGAGACCCAGAGCCAATTTGTATTGAGTTATCTTTAGTCCATTCATTATCCATCCACTGCTCACTTCAGTCTGACCTAACATCATCTCACTGACCATGTAAAACTTTAGAATGCACTTAGTTATCAGACCACAAGGACTACTAGCTTTCACCAATGTAACAACTAAGAGCATCATCTGATAATATCCAAATCCGATATTGTCCAGCTTGTTGGACAATATCACCTACCCAGTGTCTCTATAGATCTTTTAAAAACTTCCACAATTTATGATTCCTTTTGTTCAGTGACTACAAAATTCATATAACCATTTCTACCTTCAACCTGGGCCATGTTTACTCACATCTGCCTCGAGAATAAATTATCTCAAATTCTCTGTGATATACTACCCTTTCCCATCTCTCCTTCTTAGCTTTTGCTGGTTTTCTTCCTTTTCACAAATAGTCTCTGTACTGCCTGGTTTTGTGTGTCAATTGACACAAGCTAGAGTCATCACAGAGACAGGAGTCTCAGTTAAGGAAATGCCTCTCTGAGATCTAGTTATAAGGCATTTTCTCAATTAGTGCTCAATGGGGGAGAGCCCAGCCCATTGTAAGTAGTACCAGCCCTGGGTTGGTGGTCCTGGGTTCTATAAGAAAGCAGGATGATCAAGCCAATGGAAACAAGCCAGTAAGCAGCACCCGTCCATGGCATCTGCTTCAGCTCCCACCTTTAGGTTCCAGTTCTGCTTGAGTTCCTGTCATGAGTTCTTCCAATGATGAACTATGATCTGGAAGTATAAGCCAAATAAACTCTTTCCTCTCCAACTTGCTTTTTGATTGTAGTGTTTATTTCATTGCAATAATAGAAACCCTAACTAAGACAGTCTCACTTTTCTTTATGTGACATATGTATACACACACACATCAATCTCTCAATTCTGGATATGAAAGGGAAATAAAAGTATGTGTCCTCACTTCTTTCCATTCTTATTTCTCTTTCTCCCTTTATTTATCCCCCCTTTTTGAGACAAGCTAAAGATGCTGGACTGGCCGCAAACTTTCAACCATACCCTGCCTCCTTCTCTCAAGTGCTGATATTTCAAAAACAAGTCACATGTGCAACTCAGCATCAGATCTCATGCCCCAGCAGAGCATGGCATTACTGTTTCTCAGCTCTTCTCTGCAGCAGTGTAGACTCTCTCTCTCTCTCTCTCTCTCTCTCTCTCTCTCTCTCTCTCTCTCAACAGCTTTCTTTCTGAGATGCAGACAACTGTGTTAGAGGTAGAGTGGTTGAAAGAATCCCTAACCTCTCAGCTAAATCTACAAAATCTACAAAAGATCCTATGATCCATCTTTTCTCCAAGGAAATATTCCCATGGCAAAGTGAGAAATTAAGAGGTTTGTTTGTTTGTTTTTCTGTTTATATTTCTTTTTCTTCCCAATTTAACCAAATTATAATGAACCCAGTTTCTTTGATTTTTAGTCTCTTGGTTTTTCTCCTTGAAGTGCTCTGGTAGTGGACCTGGGTGTCTGTTTATAGTTCCAGATCTGTGATAGCTCAGCTATTTTCTCCTTTATTTTTTTAATTAAAATAATTTTGGGAGCCTGAACTAGTAAACTCTCAGGAAAAGTTCCACTCTGCTCCCAAGTCACCATGACAACCCATCAGGCACATGGTTACCACAGGTTCCCAGGAACTCTAGTGACTAACTAAACAAAAACCTTTATTTTAAATAATGCTTTGTTTCAAGGATGCTTTCTTTTTTAAACAAAATGAATTGAAGCAATCAGATGAAATACGCTGTGACAAATTATAGTGACAACAATTTAGTCAAGCTTTCCATGACTAACAACCCCCAGATGATACCAATGAGCTTCCTTGCCCTGCCGTGGATGCATCTGTCTCAGTACATAGCACACTCATTTGCCTCTCTCTTTTCTCAGGAGACTTGTGCCCTTAAGGACCCTGGCATGGTAGAAATGCTGACTGCAAGGTTTAAGGCACAGTACCACAAAATATGATCGTGAGAAAGCTAACTATGCTGTCACAAAATGGGTTTCTTTGCCTGAAAGACTAGGTTTAAAGAGCTTTTTAAAAGAATATTTATTTTAGTGTGTGTGTGTATGTGTGTGTGAGTGCTTGTGCATGTGTGCATGTGCGTGTGTGTTTTCATGTCTGCTTGTCTGTATAGGTACCAGTGGGGGCTACAGGAGGGCATTGGAATCCCTGTAACTAGAAGTAGGTAAGTGAGCCACTTGATATGAGTCCTGGAATAAACTAGCTGAAAGTATCAAGACACTCTAAATTTGTACCTTTAAAAGAGAAGTTTATACCTATAAAGGAACTTTCCTTTGTGGGCATGTCCACTGTGTAATGGAAGGAACAGGATGACAAATCACTAAAATCTGTCAAGGGAAAACCTTGCACAACATTCTGAGTTTTTTGTATAAAGTGCCTTTGTCTAGAAGCTCACCTTAACTGAGTCTCTTTCTGCTCCTCTCCTTTTTCCCCCTGTTGCTTGAGAAAACAATGCAATTCAAGCCTGAAATCAAAGCTAGTTCTTTGAGATATACTATATTGAATCTATTAGCTTTTTATGTATTATGTCTCATGTAGAAAAGTGGCATACATGTTATAGAACTTCTGACTTCCTCTTCATAATCTGTATCTTGTTACTTGGAGTTCTAGCTGAGTGCTTGTGAAGAGTGGAGGGGAAAGTTGTTTTACTCTATAGTCCATGGTGTACTTAATATTATCTGACAAAAATGAGTGAATAGAACACATGAGAGCTTAATTGACAGTAATTGTTTCTGGAGCTGGAGAGATGGCTCTCTGGCTAGAAGAACTTGTTACTTTCACAAATGGCCAGGGCTCAGTTCCCAGCACCTGTATGGTAGCTCACAACTGTCTGCAACTTCAGTTGCATGGGCATTCATTGCCCTGTTCCTGCCTCTACAGGCAGTATGCACACATGTGGCACATACACATATTTGAAGGTAAAATACTCACACACATAAGATAAAATTAATAAAGATTGAAATAAACATAAAGAATATTTCCTGTTTTGTTCTAAGTGTAAGTGTGATTTTTGTCCTAAGTTGACTAGGAAAGTAAGAATTCCCAGGGTTTGGTGATTTAGCTCAGTGCAAGAACTCTTCACTTAGAAAGCACAAAACACCAAAGGATGGTGTTCTTAAGAGCTTCATGCTTTATCAAAATGTTATGAAATAACTTCCATCCCTAACAGCAGCAGTCACAGAAACACTGCACAGTCTGAAGAAGCTCTAAAAGTTAAAATTTGTCCACTTTGGAAGTTGCAGATTGCAAAGGGACAGCATACTCATTCTATTAGTACTGAGTCAGAGAACCAATGCAAATTAATCTGCTTGCACTTTTGTGCATTTGCCTGCTGATATTGTTATGTGGATAGTGTTTTCCTAAGTGATGAAGTCTTTGTAGGCTTTTGGGAGGGCCTTGAACTCAGGACTTAGGATGCCAGATGCTCACAGACATACACACTTTTCACTGACTCAGTGGCCTTTACATTCTTGACTTGTGAATTTGAAGAAGGAAATACAGAGACCACAGAAGACAAGATTTAGAGAGAAGTTTATGGCATATTTATTAGTAGGATGTTGAGAGAGAGAGAGAGAGAGAGAGAGAGAGAGAGAGAGAGAGAGAGAGAGAGAAGAACTGCTGTATAGCTGGAACAGGCCACTGGGATGGGGTATTATCAGCTGTTGGTCTGAGGGTTTTTATAGAAGGGCTTAAGATAGAAACTGTTGTGAAGCCTGTAGAGGAGGGTGTGAAGTGCCGTACACATTGGAAATTCAGAGTAAGAGTAAGAGATAAGCAGGACCAAGAACAAGTCTTTCCTCTGACATTTCTCCATCAAGGACACACTTTGTCCTACCTGACTAATTTCTATCTTCTGTTCTCATTCTTATTTGATACTAAGGGTCGTATAACATTTGCAGGTATAAGGATGCTCTCCTAGTTGGAGTGCTATGTTTGCTCATCACTTACTTGTGTTTCCTCATGTATGTAATAGAGGAGATGAAAGAAAGGAAAGCATTGGGGTGTAGGCTTAGATTTTTCAAAACCTACTTCAGTAAGGGTTCTCAAATGTTTTGACCCCCTTCTAGCCCACCATTCAAAGGTAGGGGAGAAAGGATGGTAAACAGGACAAGGGGATGTAGACCTGATTAGAAGTAGTTCTTTGGATGATTCTGATCTCTCTTGTTAGTATATCAGCTGTCTAGTTCAGGAGTGTCAAGATACCAAACATGAATCAGCAGCAGTGGCATGATCCAGCAGAAACAGCCAGGCCATCATCAGACAGGTACAAATCTGCTGGAATGATGAGGACCAGCTGGGACACCAAGAGAAATTCTCTGCCATGCTTCTCTTTGTGAAATGAGGACCAACAAGATTTGAGACCAAGAAGCATTATAAGGCTAGCTATGAAAGTCCCCTGTCACTGTCCATTGAGTCATATTTGTACTCTATTCAAACATCACATGTCTTGCCTCAGCAGAACACCATGTGAGTCTGCATCATATGACACAACTAGAAATTTCCACTTCACTGTGGGCTGCTTTTGCTAAAGTCTTCATTTGGGACTCCAGATGCTCAGGGGAAAAGTAAAGCCAAATAAGAGTGGGGAACATCTCCGCCTCCATTTTGCATCTGCTTCTTTAGTTTAAAACTCTGAGCCAGATCCCTTCTCAGTTCTGCATGTGAACTTGTGTTAGGGCTAGTTTTCTGTTAACTTGATATAAACTGTAGTAATCTGAGAGGAGGGAACCTCAATTAAGAAAAAGCCTCTATAACAATGGATTGTAGGCAAGCCTATAGGGCATATTCTTAATTAGTGATTGATGAAGGAGGGCTCAGCCCATTGAAGATTGTGCCATCCCTGGACTGGTGGTCTTGGGTTTTATAAGGAATAAGGCTGAGCAAGCCATTAAGAGGAAGCTAGTAAGTAGCACCCTTCCACAGCTTCTGCCTCCAGTTTCCTTTCCTGACTTCCTTCCATGATGACTAGTGACACGGAAGCATAAGTCAAATAAACCCTTTCCTCTCCAAATTAGAGGGCATCGTCTTTTAACACAACAATAGGAACCTTAACTAAGACAGTGTGTCACCCGTTCATGGCTGCCTGAAATTAGTAAAACAGGTTAGGAGGCCTTAAATTTGCCTATACCCCTCAAAGCTAAAGGTATCAAAAAGAGTATTTAAGGCATTCTGCTTTGGAAATATAGTGTTCTATACCTCCAGAGCAATATTGGAATGCCTCCTATTCTTTAAGCATGCAGTCAGCTTCGATCAGGAGTGATACTTGGAAGAGTGTAGGATGAGCCTGAACCCACTAGTAGGGAACATTTACCTCCGTGATACTCCTGGAAGGGCGCTAAGGCTGAGCCTACCTCATTTCTTCCTCCTTGCGTTCAAATAGATATCCTTAAATACAGAGTAAATATGTATGGCTTCTTGTATTACCACTAAAGTTGTACTCACTAAATCTCTTCCCTGCTTTTCATCATCAGTTTTCATATTATTTCTGGAATGAGTGGTTTGACTTAATTTCATAGGGATTGCCATGGTCTTGACTCTGGTAGCAATAATAACAATGAGCACCATTCTTTCTTCTAATGAGATATTGCTGCTGTGAGCACCAAGGAATGAAGAGGATGTGGTTACTCTTTATGCTATGGGCACTATGCCTACTTTTTCTGCAAAGAGCCTCTTTAGACTTTCCAAAATGCTAACTAACATCTTTGTGAATTAGCAAGGTGCTCAAGATTAAGTCAACTTTTTACACATGAATGTTTTTCCTTCATTCAATATCTTAAGAGGCTAATGGAAAACCACTTCTGGATAAACAGACCAAGTAGATACTTGACATCAGGGCCATTAATCAGTTTTAGTTTCCTGGTATTTCATAAGATCTTACAAAACCTAAAAGCTATTGGTTTAATGATTTGAAATAAATAACACAAGATTACTGTACACATTTCTAATGAGGCATTACTTATATCTCAGTAGATGTAACTGCTTCCTTAGCCTATATGCTAAATTTCCACAAATGACCTCATAGCTTGGGGTAGAATTATTCCACTGGGCCATGGAGATTGTTTTGCTGCAGTATACTCTCCAATGGCAAAGGACCTGGCATCTCTGGAAAGGACCAAAGCACATTGCATACTGTCCTGTCTTTTAAAAATTGTTTTCTTGTTGATTTATTGCAACCAACTTTCTCATAAAGGAAGAGTAGAAGTAGCTTTTTAAGAGGATGGAGTCTTGTGGCTTAGGAAACACTCCATGTGTTGAGTAGTCTATACTCAGCAAATTCAATAATTTCAACACCACCTTTCATTACGTTATTCTCTTTCTAATAAAAGAAATAAGAATGGACAATGGTTGTGGATATTCCATAAGAAAAAGATATTAGCAAACCTCTATTGTGAGACCTAAAGTAGCACCACTAACTCCATTTTGTTTTTCAGACACCATGCTGAGCCAAGTGAAGGGCCTGGAAAACTGA
Organism: Rhynchomys soricoides; assembly: GCA_019843965.1. Classification (NCBI taxonomy): domain Eukaryota; kingdom Metazoa; phylum Chordata; class Mammalia; order Rodentia; family Muridae; genus Rhynchomys; species Rhynchomys soricoides. The sequence goes on along the minus strand of JADRCH010000276.1, from coordinate 2,075,215 downwards.
ACTTTTTAACTACAGGTGCAGAGTGTTCCAGGAAAGTCCTCACCTGATCAGTTGGGCCAAATGTGTTTCTCCCCTACTTCCCAAATTCAAACACAATGTTTTCTAATGTAATTGTCTTGGATTCTTTCCTTAATATTGTATTGTTTTAAGAAGATAAATAGAAAACTAAAAGGTTCTTATCTGTTAACACTAAAAAATATCATTTTCTTTTCTAAAGATACTACCTAAGAGACCTTATCTTATAATGGATAATGGTTTGATATTTGTTTGCTTTGAGATATGGTATCAGTATGTAGCTCAGGCTAGTCTCAAATGCATGGTAGTTTTCTTGCCTTTGCCTTCCTGCTGTTATATTCTAGGTATATACCACATTATTCAGGCTACAATAAGATGTATTCATGGTGTATGGTTTCTTAACTTGTCACCAACTCTTCTATAGATGAGAGGATGTCTGTCCTTAGCTGTTGTTAGTGTTTTTCTTATTTACCTGTTGCCCTTAAAAATAATTAATTTCCCATTTAAACTTGAGATACTCTTCCCACCCACTGTTACCCCATTACTCTATCCTCTGAGAAGAGGGTGTTGAAGCTTTCACAAAATGTCTCTTCTGTGAGATTCATGTCCTTATATGATGCCCCCTTGCTTGTGTGCATGGTGAACAGATTGTATGCTTCCTCTTTTCTTTTATTTGCTTGTTGTAAGTATCAATTTTATTTTATCAGATAGAGAGGTGAGAGCTCTACCCAAGCTGTGTTAATTCTCAGCATGGGCTAAGTCCAGAGCATTTCTTCTCTGTTCTAACTATCCTTAGGCCTAGGCTTGGAATCATCTAGCCCCTGTACAATCTAATCTTCTGTAAGCCTGATCCTTAAAAGCTTCAGCTTCCAGTTTTCATCTGCTAACCTATGCCTAGAAAATTTTCAGCCTCTGAGACTTACTACTGAATAAACTCACACTTTCTAGCTCTTTCTGAACTCTGGCTGGCTGGTTCAATGCAACTGCTCTGGCTCAAATGCCTTTCCAAGCTGACTGATTCAATCTGGCTTCTCTCAGCCTCTGACTGAAATCCTTTGCTTGGCCTCAAACAAACTCTGGCAATCTGTTCTAGTTGTCTGGCTCCTTTTCATACTCAGTTCATTTTGTCTTCACCTAAAACCTGTCTCTGTAAAACTGTTCCAGTAAAAACTATCATTCTCTCTCTCTCTCTCTCTCCTCCCTCCCTCTCTCATTGCTGCTGCTGCTGCTGCTCTCTTTAGTATTCTCTTTGCTCTTTGTTCTCATGAGAGTTGGGCATATCCTATTCTGACTCATTCTGTCAAATCTTTTTCTGATTCTTTACTCTGTTTGCCCTTCAATTAGATATCACTTTCAAACATGGCTCCTTCCTTCTATAAACTAACTTTTTCTTCATTGTGTGGGATTAAAGATGTGCACTAAGGGCATATCTATATCCCAGCCAGATCACACAGACCTAGAAGGTCTTTGGATATGATCCTTTGGCAGAGCAGTCATGTTGCTGAATTAAAATTCCTCTACAGTCTGTATACTGTTGTGGCCATCCTTGCAGAGTAGATATTTTAAAGAGAGGCTCACATGACTCTCTTTTGTCTATTAACCTGCTTCCCAGGGAAAGATTTCATATAGTTCTAACAAAGCAGAGCTGAGACAGTGATGGGTCAGTGATGGGCTGGAGCACATCTTGTCCCAAAATGGCTTAGTTATGCATATCTCTTGCCTTGTTTATCAACCTGAACATCTTGGTCAACTTCCCACAAACTTTGGTGGGGGTGGTAGTGTCACTGAATTATTTTATCTGTTCTTTCAAAATGAATAAATCTTTATCTGACTATCTCTTACCTTTTTAATAGATATTTTGGCAACTGCTGCCCAGGGTCCAAGTTGCTTTATTACAATTTGGTAACACTGTCAGTTTATCTCTGGACATCTTTAGAGAGGAACAGAGTGATTTCTCTTGCCTCTGTGATGTCAACTGACCGTAATCAGGCTTCTCATCCTTTCGTCAAAACACTGTGTGTTCTTTTTTTGAGACACAGTCTCATTATGGAACCTTTGCTGGTCTGAAACTTGCTGTGAACTAGACTGGCTTTTAACTCACATAGATCCTTTTGCTCTGCCTGTTGAAATTCCTACTGAAATTCTAAGCCTTCCTGGCCTGTTCTGCCTTCTCCTAATACAACAGAATATTCTTGAGTTCCTCTCCATATCTGTTGTTTTGTATCATTTTTCTAGAAGCGCAAGAACTTCCATACAGGTACTCTGTCTTCTGAGAAAAGGAAAATAAACAAATGAGTTGTTAAGCCAATTGCCAGTCTAACAATGGCTTCAAAATGTCATAACCACTCTGTGATACAATAGACTTACTTGGTTGTCAACTAGCATACTCATGTAGAAGAAGGTTGAAGTCATAGAACTGATATTATAAAGGAATTACTAATAGATTTGCTTAGGAGACATTAAGTCACACAAGTGGAATTTAGCTAAAGGAGCAATGTCCTGAAACTAGCCCAAAGATAAGTATTATGTTAAGCAGGCCTGTTAGAGAAAGGCAAAATTTAGGATGTTGGAATGTATGTGTTTACTCACTAGAATTGACCAGCCATTAGGCCCTTATGTCTCAAAGACATACCTCTAAAGGGCAACTCATTGGAAGGCAGTGCAGGGTCACAACCATCGTTAAGTCTTGGTCTGTTGTTAAGTCCCCTGTTCTCTTGGTAGGAAAAACATAATTTCACCAGTTAGGCAAGATGACCCTGAGTAACAACTGTTTGAAAAAGAACAATACTAGTATACTTAAAACAATTCTGACAATTGTAATATTTGTGCTTTGTTAAAAAAAAAAAATTATCTGCCTATGGGGCAGATTTGCAGTGTCCTGTCTCTGTTTAACTTGTTCAAAATATAACCCTGGGTTGGCCTCTGAAAGATATTTAAGTATGACAGTGTTTGTGAAATGCATAATACTTGGGTTGGAGAGACAGTTCAGAGGTTAGGAGCAATGACTAAACTTCTAGAGGACCCTGGTTCAATTCCCAGCACCCACATGGCAACTCACACTTGCTGGTAACTCCAGTTGAAGGGGATTCCATGCCCCACACAGAGATATATGCATACAAAACACCAAAATAAAATAAAGTAAAACAAAAATAAAAGTAAAATGTATATGCCCAAGGTATATATAACTTTGTAAAAGTTTCTGTTCAAGCCTAGGTCTTATTTAAATCTTTTTAGCCCCAGTTGGCCAGGGTCTTAAGTAAAGAATATTTCTTTTCAGCTCTAAGTGTGTTGAGTTATTTCTCACTGACAAGGCACATTATTTCTATTACAATACTAAGATATGTAATTAGATTACTTTAAAACAATAGTGGAAGCATTTCTCTGTAGTAAGGAGCACACATATGAACATACTAACTTCCAAGGAGTATTAAAATAATGTTTGTATTATTATAATGGAAAAAAAATTCCATGGCAGAAATATAAACAAAAACTGTTGAGCTTTGAGTTAGATGTCCTCCACAATTTTGGGCATTTGAGGGTTTGGTCACCTGTTGTTGATGGCTCTGTTGGGGAATACATAGAATGTGTGTCCCTGTTGGAGAAAAAAATGTCACTGAGGGTGAGTTTTGAGAGTGTGTTAAAGGCATATACCATTTCAAGTTCATTCTTGCTTCCATCTTTTCGTTCCAGACACCATGCTTGCTTACTATCATGAGCTATGATGCTGATGGATTTCTATTATCTGGAACAGGAAGCCCAAAATAAACCCTTCCTTCTGTAAGTTGCTTTGGTTATAGCATTTTGTCACAGCAATAGAAAAGTTACTTATTTAGTGATATCAGCTTACGAAGAAATAGAGGGTTTCAAAGAACCAAAGATCTCCAGTCTCTTATTTTAATCTGCTTGGCATTTTCTCTCCCTACACGCTGGCTCTTTTATGCTCCAGTGTAGAGTTCGTATTTGTAATCTTGTATTCTCATTCTTGTTAAAATGGTGCAAATCCATGGACTTGGCAAAAGCATTATACCAAAGTCTCATTCAGTGAGCATTGTTGAATAAATAGTTGAGTCTGTATGACTGAATCCATGTGGAAGGTTGTAGTAGAGGTTGGGTCTAGAATGCTTTATATTTGACCTCAGTTACATCTTGGATTAAGACAAAGCAAAACATCACGCACATTAAGCATACCATTTCAAAAAGTTACACACACTTACTAAATTTTATGTTGTAACTAAACAATTTGCTTTGGGGAGAATGAAAAACATATAGAATAAATTTTGTATCAATATTTCCAGGGCCTGGTATAAAAAGTTAAGAAGCATTAAAAATCAGGACAGCACAGGGCTCAGATTGACTCCAAACACACTTTGATGACTATACTGCAGAGAACTTGCAGAACAGTAATTAATGTTCATATTTGTCATTGAACAGAGAATTATGAGATGATTTTTAAAACATTTGATTATTATACAATGCAAGAAAGGGTTGGTCATCAGATGCCAGGTTCAGAGAAGAGAACTCACTATTCTTGTATTCACTGTACACAGGTCCATGAGTGTTTCAAAATGTGCTCTCAAAGCAGCCACCACAATATTATGTGCTTTAGAAATTTCCTCCTCAAAGTGTCTCCTTGGTATTTTAGCAATGACATGAACAAGTCATAGCTGTGCAAACACCATTGGGGTACAGAGAGGTAAAGCAGTGGGCTTTGGGGATACTTGGCTTTCTATAGGGTGACAAGGAGGCTGAATGAAGCCTTCTTCAAAAGTTAGGTTTGTTTACTTGTTTTCCCTACCTGCTTGGTGATTCTTTGTAAAAGACAAAGTCATTTCATTCAATGATTTTAATGAAGGTTTAAAATGTAAACACCCTTACTGACTTTGACCTGCAGGGTAGGTGTGTGCTGTAGCCTTTTCGATCAGGAAACAAAGAAAGGCAGTGTATTTCTATTTCACAGATAGATCAAATGTTAGAAAAGGGAGGTTGCTTACCTCAAAGACAAATGTCAACATCAGAATTTTGGACAACATAGCCTCTGATTAAACCTTAAGGCAAAGTTATGAATTATCATCAAGAACAATATCGCTTAGCAAAATAGTCTTTCCTTGACAGTTGTCTAGGATCCCCCCACCCTATTATGTTAACCTATATTATGGAAAGTCAAGCATAATCCTGTCATGGCTCTTCAAAAAAAGTTCAACTATTTGGCTCTGTTTGCCTTTGGCACACACATAAGAAATAAGTTCAAAAACATAAATTTTACTGAATATTGAAATCAACACATGGAAACGATGTCTTATGAGTTTATTTGTTCACTTCATGAATAAATGAATGATTTGATGGATACAATAACAATGATAAAGGAAATATGTACAGTTTGGGAAATGGACACAAGTTTTTTCTGAGTCACAGAGAAAGGAAGCCATTAACACAGAGGAATTGGCAGACAAGACCCAAGGCTAAACACTGTTTGCTCTGTGGGTTTTGTGGAGACCACTTGTGGTTTATACTGGCAATGTGCTTGACTTGTATTGATGCTTTTCCAGTATCCAATATTGGTTTAAAAATACATTTCCTTTTAACCCAATGAACTACATAGTGATTTAGAGACTACCAAAGATCAGGTGTTTTGCTTAAGCCACATTCTCAATGGTTAATTCTTCTTGATTGACAAGTTAATTCGTCTTTTCTCAATTTTTATTGTCTTTGATCTTTTTATAAGAAGAGACATTCTTGACTACCCCATAATTAATGAAATCTTTTGTAGTGTCTATGTCACAGAGTGTCCTCTCCATTCTCTTAGTGGCTTATTTCTCTAGATTGTTCTTCTGTCTCCCTACCTCAGGTAATGTGCACTGCTTTACTACCATCTTGCTCCTTTCAGTTTTTGGAGCTCTGATTGGCCCCAACCCTTGTTATAAATTTTTGGGGACAAATGGTCCCCAGAAAACCCACAGAGGAAACAATGTTTATTCTTGGTTCTTGCTGCCAATTCCTCTGTGTTAATGACTTCCTTTCTTTCCCTGTGACTCAGAAAAACTTGTGTCCATTCCCTAAACTATACATATTTCCTTCCTCGCTGTTATTGTATCTATCAAATCATTCATTTATTCATGAAGTGAACAAACAAACTCAAAACACATCATTTTCACATGTTGATTTCAAAGGCTACATTTTGGAAGTTTGGTTTTGACTTCTGAATATAATCACAAGAGGGACACTCTAAGGCTATAAGATCAAATTTGGGGATATCTGAAGGCAGGTGACAGGTAAAGTAAGAGAGAAACCAATAATGGTCCAAGTTTTCTACAAATGAAAGATACCATTAAATGCTTTCACAGTCTGGTCTCTGCTTCATCATATGGTCCTACACCATTTAATTTAAAAGGCCCTGTGTGAGATGAGAAGCCAGAGACATTTGTTTGAAAAGGTGATACATTGTTCCATTCACATTAATTCTTGGGAACAACGTGAAATAATTATTAATTGGAGAAAATATATTAAGCATGAAAATTTTAGGAGAGTGATTTAGGATAGACAAAAATTACGAAAACATTGTATTCTGGCAATTCCAATGTCCAGTTCTCCAGTCTTAAATCAAAACCAAAAAATATTATGGGAATAAAGAGTAAAGCTATTGGGAAAGGTCTTTAAATTTCTGTCAGTCAGTGCAGAACACCATTCACATCATATGAACATAGGGTTCATTCCCATAGGCATGTGGGAAGAGACTTGGGAATAACCTTCATTTCAGTTAAGGACATAAGTATTTGTGAGTTATTCTTCATATTAGGTAAAAACCACACACTAGCTTTAATATTTTAGAAGCTATAGACATTAGGAGAGTGTTTATTTAGTTTAGCTTGGTATTGGAAATATATCAACATTTGAAATAGAGAAAAAAGAACCAATACCCAGTAGACAAATGCTGATGCTTTGTAAGCCTAAGGACCAGAGTTCAAATTGCCAGCACTCATATAAAAAGGCAAACATGACAGCATGTACCTTTGATCTCACGACTGGAGAACAGAATCAGGCAGATCCCAAGAGCTCAATGGCCAGCCAATTTGGCTGAAAGATGAGCCTCCATTTTAAGGAAAGACCCTGTATCAGGAAAATAATGTAAAGAGCAACAGAAGACATTTGCCATCCTGCTGTGGCTACAGCATTCAGGTCAATATGTACACTGCACACCTGCATACATGCACCGCACATGTATACTATACACATATAACAACACACACTAAACACAGCAATAATAATAATATGCTAAGATATAGAAAAGGTCAGTAATGGTCCATTTCTACTATTTTTATTTAACAGATGAGAAAAGAGAATAATGTGTTAAGAGGAATGAACAAGGACAAGTGGGCTTAAAACCTAAGTTATTTAGTCAATTAAAACTTTCTTAATTGTCAATACGATGTACATATGAATAAAATTATTTTAAACTAAAAAGGATGTATTTTATGGGCAGCTCTGATACTGTGTACCTTAAGAAAAGTCATGAAATCATGATGCTAGGTCTTCTTACTTAGCAGGTAATAGTCAGGATTTATGTATTACACCTGATCATCATGAGGGGAAATGCTGTAATATATATGAAAGCTGTGTAGTTCACTAGTTGAGGTCTCTTCAAATATTTATGACTTAAATATTTCTTTAGCTAGTGTGTGTGTGTGTGTGTGTGTGTGTGTGTGTGTGTGTGTGTGTGTTTGGCATCTGAGAGTCACGAGTAATATGAGAAAAATGATGACGCTGGGTGGTGCAGAGGTTCACTCTTTTGTCTCTTTTCTGGAGAGGTAAAGTTTTTCTCAAATCTGGATACATGTATCAAAATAAAAGCCCTGCTAAGTGTGGTGGCACATGCCTCAAATACTAATTAATCTGGAGGCTGATGTAACAGAGTGGTAAGTTCTAGGCAAGTCTGGTAAACTTAGAGAGGTTCTGTCTCAAAATAGTCAATAATAATGATTCTGGGGATGTAGCTCAGTGATGTAATCTTTGCCTGATACACATACTTGAAGTAGCTAGAACAGAACAGTTTGATTTGAACTTGAGGTGTGTGCATATGTGTATGTCTCTGTGAGTGTATGTGTGTTTGTGTGCGCGTGCGACGCGAGTACACGTAGGGGGAGGGTCATGCAGCAGTAGATGGTGGATTGGAAGTCAGTTCAGATGCAGCTTGGAGATTAAAGAGAATAGAATGTTTTATCACTCCATCCATTACAATACTCCAATACAAATCTTCTACCATTAGACATTGACTGCCATCACTGCAGGGGACTGGCTTCTGAAATTATAAAGAAATTATAATCATAAGGAAAACAACTTTACCACTATATTGGGCTTTTCTACCACATCAAATAGGCTGAATGATTTCCATGAGGAAATCTCTAAAAACGGCTCTAGTAGGAATTTTAGAGTGGTTTCCCACCATCAGCATCCTACTGGGGAAAGTCAATGCTGTGGGAGCTAAATACAAATTCATTTGAACTATACAAAGATCATAGCCACTGGCCACTCCCACCCACTGAAAATGTAGCAACTGTGGTGGCTTGGCTATTAGCTACCCACAGAGTTTTAAAAGAAAAGTGCCATGCATGGAGAGTTGACCCATTTAAAAGCATCGTGGAGTACAGCCATGACCAGAAATAAGAAGACAAAGCAGGGGTCATCCAAGGAGAGAAAGTGAACACAGTGATCTTATTTCTTATACTGCCATCCAGCTCTCCCTCCCCTGCAGCTATTTTTTTTTTTTTTTTAAATCCAGAGTACAGGAGGGCATCCCAACTGGTCAACACTGTCCCCTACTGCCCACTGCATGCTTCACTATTTTGCCCATTTTCACTTGCTCCATTTTTCTTTTGTTTCTTCTCTTTTCCATACCCATTCCTCTCACAGTTATGTCTCCCTAAGCCCAGAGTCAGACCTCGTTTATGCTATCTAGTACAGTTAACCCATACTTCTACATAGCCACTCCATTTTTTCCCTTGCATCAGTTGTGCCCACACCCATATATGTCCTTCTCTGTCACTTCCCATCTAACCTAATGCTTCTCATTAGTCTCACAGGAATTGAATTCCTCTTCATTTCTATTTGCATTCACACTAACATATTAGTGTACACAGCACCCTAAATTTAGATTCCTAAAATCACTGAATTGGTCAACAACTGTCTGTTTTGTAGTCATCTGCCATTCTACTATCAGAGCAAGTTGGCTGAGGTTGGTGACTGGAACACCACTTGTGTTGGTCACTTTTAGTCAGCTTAACATAAGTTAGAGACTTGTAAGAAGAGGGAATCTTAACTGAGAAAATGCCCTAGTTAAATTGGCCTATAGGCAAACCCATGGGGCATTTTCTTGAATAATGACTGATGTGGAACAGTGTTATCAGGAAAATCCCTTGGCCTGTGGCCCAAAGTTATATCAGAAAGCAAGGTGATCAAGGCATGAGGAACAAACCATTAGGCAGTATTTCTACATTGCATCTGCTTCAGTTCCTGTCTCCAGGTTCCTACCTTGAGTTCCTGCCCTGAGTCCTCTTCATGACAGACTGTAAACTATATGATGAAATAAACTCATTCTTTCCCACATTGCTTTCAGTCATGGCATTTTATCACAGCAATAGGAACCTGAGAACGAACTTGGTACCAGGTTGTGAAGTATTGCTGTGACAGACATGAACTTCTTGTTTTGGGAAGGATTGTGGAAAGACGTTGAAACTTTGGGATGGAAAAGTCATTGAGTGTTAAAAATTTAATGAGCTGTTGAAAAAAAATTAGGAGATAATTCTGAGAGAATGGAGGCCTGACTTACGAAGTTTCAGATGCGTTTGTGCACTACTTTATTTTAAGAACCTGTGGCTCTGGTCAGCTGGGGCTGAAGAATCAGCTGTGGTTAATAAGGGACTAGTACCACTGAAGTGAAATCTTTCCGAAATTAGCCATGATTTAGGGTACAAGTGTCATTGAAGTGAAATCTTCTGAAAGTATTTCTTCAGAGTCACTACACAAAAGGTATGGGTCAGAGAGGGCCAAGCATCATGCTGGCAATTGGACTTAATAACATGTAGGAATTGTCCAGATGGTACTAGTTTTGAAAGTGTAGAGGGATCATAGAGAACATTGAAGGCTTGGTACCATATGCCAAGAATTGAATCCATGAAAAATGGCCAGTGTAGACCAATGATAAAAGTATAGCCTTAGATCCAATGGAGACTCGTAGGTCCACTCCGCTCCAGTGCATGGTGCTACAACCAGGAGGACAGGCAGCACGAATTGGAATATTAGGCTATTATTTTTTAAAAGGGCACACAGTTGGGTGATAGGAAGATTGAGTTGGACCTGAGAGCAGTAAACAGGAGAAACTGAGCATAAATGTAATCAAAGTTCATTGTATGAAACTCTTAAAGAACTAATTTCACACACACAGACACATACACACACAGACTCTCTAGAAGGGGAGTATGTATATACATATTTTAGGATTCCACTGGAAATTAATCATTTTTAATAGATTAATATTTTAGTAATTTCCTGCTTTTCCTTAGTTTGTATTTCTCAGAGAATCAAAGTTTTATCAAAAGTGAGTGATATGGGGCTTGGGAAGGTGTGGGAGCAGAGTAGACAGCACATACATAGTGGCTCTGAATGAGCAATTTTGAGAGGAGCATAAAAATGAGAGTCAAGGGATCATCAGTACAGAGCTGATAAAGCCAATAATTAGGAGGAATTAAGTTAATTTAAAAAGAAAAAAAAACAAAAACAAATAACTTCACCCAACCTTAATTTTAGCATCCTCTTCTTATGAACAGTGTGATAAAAATCCTTAGCTTAGTCCCATTTTGTAAAAATTGGATTTTTTTATCTAGTTCTTTTCCTCTCATGACTATGAAGTCTTTTTCATGTCATAAAGACTAGAGCGTTTGCAAACATCAACTCACTTAATGGTTAGAACAGCAGCTCTTTGAAGTAGTTCTGTTAATATTTTATGATAAAAGGTAGGGAACTAAAAAACAAAGATTTTATAACTAGCAGGACAGAGCAGTGACTGGTTCTCTGGCAATTTCTTTCTAAAATCAGTGTTTTCTATTGGCTACTATGCTTAGCCACTCTGAACAATTGCTGCGGAGACTCAGTAGAATGATACATTTACTACAAGATATTTTTCAAGATATCTGACAAAACTATAAACATAACAATACCAGCAGTATGTACAGATATACAGTGTAAGGTCAGGTATGTGGTGGATGCCTTTAATCTCAGCACTAAGGAGGAGGCAAATTGGTCTCTTACTTCAAGGCCAACCTGTCTGTATACAGAGTTTCAGGACAACAAAGGCTATATAGTATGACCCTGTTTCAAAACCAAAACAGAAAGAGGAAACAAACAAAATACAGAAACTCCCAAACAAACATTAAGTACTACCACAGAGATATGAAATGTAAAATAATTAATAATAATAATAATAATAATAATAATAATAATAATAATAAAAAACAGTGAGAGCCAAACAAAGCATTTCTAAGGTTTTGCAGACTTCCTGAGCATTGAATTAGTGATATCTGACTGACTTCAGCTTGCTTGAGTTTTCTTAATGTTAGCTTTTCCAACTAGAATCGGATAGTGAAAACATGTCATCTGCTTCCTAGGTATCAGTTTCTGAGCTGAATGATCAACCTTCAAACAATCAGTCACATTTCAGATTATTCAGCTTGTGTTCTTTAAGAGTCTTTGTTCAAATTTACTTTGTCATTATATGTGAGATACGAAATACAGAGTAGGGTAAAAAGAAATCAGGCTGAAGCCTTTGGGTTTTGTGCAGCTCAATGTACTCAAGGTGTCTAGAAAGGTTGGTAGCATCGAGCTCTCCCTAATCCCAAGTGCCAAGAATCACAACTTGTTCCTTTTGCTGATTTGCTTTTTTTTCCTATTGAAAATAGATTTTTTACTCCTCATGTACTATATCCTGATTATATTATACTCTGTCACTTTACTCTCTTCCAACATCCTCTCCACCCATCCTCCCACGTGGATCTACCCATTTCTGTCTCTCACTAGAAAACAAACAGGCTTCTAAGGAATAATAATAAAATAAAATTAAGAATATAAAACAAAACAAAACATATCTGAATAGAATAAAACAAACAAGCAAAAGGAAAAGGGCCCAAGAAAGGGCGTAAAAACAAATATGGATGCAGAGACACACTCATTCAAACACTCAGGAATCCCATACAAACACAAAATCAGAAACCATAATATTGGCTGGTTCACTCAATTAACTCTACACTCCTTTTTCATTAGAGCATCCTGGGAGAATTGAAGGCGGGCATCATTCTGAAGCACATTAGTGTGAGCCACTTCTAAAGTTGGATATTTCACCATTTTCTTCTTCCATTTAAAGCTCTGCACAAAAGTTTATCCAGTTGCTTGAAGTCCCATTGTGATTCAAAGCAGCCAGTTCAATAGAGAAACCTTTCTGCACAAATTACAGTTGTGTGCAGTAGCTGTTTACATTCTTCTAAGCAAACAATGGACCCATATTGTTTAACACTGATTGGTCTGCATTGAACAAGAAAGAAAAGGTAATGCCTACTCTATTTTGGTTCCTAGTAGGTGATTTGGAGGGGAATAAAACAAAATAACAATTGATTTTTAAATAAAATATTTACCTTTCTGTTCAGTATCATTATTTATGTTACCAATTAAAATTACCAGTTAAATAATGTACAACTATGTAACTCAAATAGTGATATTTTAAATTTTCTTTAGTTGATCCAAGAACAGATACTGAGTCTAGACTGGCTTATGAATAAATAAAAAATGTTTTGAACCCACCTGAGGAACATGTATACCATGCCTGCCTTCTTGTACTCTCTTCTGAACCCTTCTTCATGTCTTCTCCTAGATTTAGAAACCTCACTTTTCCTAAGCTGAGACTATTTCTGATTCCCCACTTAAACATCAAAAATGAATTGCTGAAAGACTGACTCCTAAGCACCATCCAGCTATTCACTCACATGACAAGGTGGAATAATAGGAAACAGAGCTTCAAACACCCACTCAACAAAGCAGGGACAAGATTTCTGTACTAAGAAACATAAGCAATGATGTAACTCCATATGCTCAGATCCTATCACAACACAATCATGAATAACCAGTACAATAATCTCACAGAGAATTAGTACATTTATAGTTATGACTTCCAAGAAAAATGAGTTACATGACATACCAGACAATGAATTAAAATTAGCAATAATAAACAAGATTAGAAAACTCAAAGAGTTTCTGATCAAGTATAACAATTAAGACCTCATACACACACACACACACACACACACACACACACACACACCCCAGCTGAATAAAATAACAAAAACTTTTCAAGATGAGAAAAAGATCAATTAGAGGTAGAAGCACAGAAGAAAGAAAAATGAAGTAGAAATTGAAATGAAAAATTCAGAAATTCAAGAAAAAATTTCACAGGAAAGCCTTGTAAGTAGATATCATAAAGTAGAAGATAGAATGTCAGGTCTTGAAGACAAAGTAGAAGGCTAGCAACACTCCGTCAAAGAAACTGTCACATGCCAAAATAAAATAAAACCAAGAACATGCCAGAATTCTAAGATACCAAAAAAGATCAAACATACAAATATAGAAAATGGAGAAGAGACCTAGGTCAAAAACACAGGAAATATTTTCAATAAGAACAACAAATAGTCAGGACCAGAAAAGAATCCCTGTGTCATATAGCAAAAACATTAAACATTTAAAACAAAGGAAAGATGTTAGAAGCATTAAAAGGGAAAAATTGAGTCATAGACAATAGCAGACCCATCAGAATAACAGCCATGTTTTGCAGAATGAAGAGTATGAAAGCCAGAAAGGATCAGACGAGTGTTCTATAAATTATAGAAAAAGCCCATATGCCAAACCCAGATTACTACAACTAGCAGACCATCAGTTGTAATGGAAGGAGAAAAGGAATCTTCCCATGATAAACAGAGATTTAAAGAATTTATAGCCACTAAGATAACTCTACAAAGAATACTGGAAGAAATATTTAGGTCAGCAGAGAAGATTAACATAGCCAAGAAAACACAAGAAACACAAAATATTCCAGAACATCAAATCAAAAGATGTCTAATAGATCTTAACAAAAACAACAAAATGATAGGAATTAAGACACATTATCCAATAATAACCCAATATTAATGGTCCCGACTACCGAATGAAGAGACAATGACTAACAGGTGAGATCAGAAAATATTTTTGCTGCCTCCAAGAAACACCCTTCATAATCAATAATTATGAACCACCTTAGGGTAAAAGAATGGAAAAAGGTACTCTTAGCAAATGGAACTAAGAAACCAGCAGGCATAGCTGTTTAATGGCTGGTAGTATAGACCTCAAGCCAAACCTAACCAGAAGAGACAAAGGGGGGTATTTAATACTCATTAAAGGAAACATCCAACAATAGGATAGTAACTCATCAAAATAAAAGCACTGAACACTGGAGCAAACAATTGCACTCACCACTCACCAAACCCAGAACAGGGGGTGATTTTAACAATTCACCAGTCTCATCAATAGGCAATGCATCTAGAAAAAAAATTAAACAGAAAAACTCTGAAATTAAATGACATCATGAATAAAAACAGACCTGGCAGATATATACCCATTTCACCCACATGCTAAAGGATGCATGCTCTTAGCAGACAAGGGAACTGTCTAAAAAATAGATCACATGTTACAAAACAAAACGTGTCTCACCAAATATAGGACGGCTGAAATCACACCCTGCAATCCATCTAAATACCATAGAATAAAGTGGAACCAGCAACAATAAAGAGAAGAAAGAAAGCACACTGCTTCATCAAAGATAAACAGAAGCATTACTGAATCAAAACTTCTGAAGGAAAAGGTCAAGGAGAAAATTTATTTATTTATTTATTTATTTATTTATTTAGAATTGAACACAAAGGAAAATATATCACCAAAAAATTATGGAAGACAATGAAGACATAAGAGGAAAGCTTATAGCACTATTCCTACATTAACTATTTGATAGATCTCAAATTAACAACTTAATGATAAGCCTGAAGCCCTTATCAAAAGAATAGTCAACCTCCTCCCCCAAATGTGGGAATAGATAGTCAGTATCAAGACTCAAAGTAATCAAATGAAAAAGAAAAAACTACAAATAGTGAATGAAGGCAAGAATTGCTTCTTTGAAAAGATCAACAAGATTGACCAACATTTAGGGAAATTAAACAAAAGAAAGAGAAGATCCAAATAAAGTTAGAGGTAAAAGGGAGACATTATAACTGAAATGCAGGAAATTCAGAGATTCATAAAGGTATAATTTTAAAAAATAAGCTGTACTTCACCAAACTGGAAAAGTCTAGAAGAAATGGATAAATTTCTCGATATATATGACATACCAAAATTAAATCAGGAAGAAGTTAATTATTTTATATATATAAAATTATATATATATATATATATATATATTTTATGGATATATATATATTTAACTTTTAATGGATATATATATATTTAACTTTTTATGGATATATATATTTAATTTTTATGGATTTTATATATATATATATATATCCATAATATCTAGTGAGATATAAAGAGTAATTTAAAACCTCTCAACCATCAAAGCACAGAACCAGATGGATTCAACCCAGAATTCTACCAGCCTCCAAAATAGACCTATCATTCCAGATCCTTTAACTATTCTTCAAAATAGAAAAGAAAGAGGTATTTTATTCTACAAAATCAGTATTGTCCTGAAATCAAAACCTGTAAAGCAACCAATAAAAAAATGAAAAATACTAAAAACTGCTAGAGGTAACATTATTCTAGATTTCAAGTCATAGTAATAAAACTAGCATTGTAGTAGTACAAAATCATACTTGTTGATTACCAAAATAGAACTGAGAACCCATGTATAGACCTACAATCCTATAGTCACTTGATTTTTGACAAAGAAGCCAACAGTACACAGAAAAAAAATTATACTTCAAACAAATGATGCTGGTCCAGCTAGATAGCTACATGCAAATGAATGACCTCAATTCTCACCCTCCACCTTACACAGAATTTAACACCAAATGTATAACGGACCTCAACATAAAATCTGAAACCCTGAATCTGATAGATGAGAAAATGAGGAATACACTTGAACTTGTCAGTACCAAAAACTTCAAATACATTTGCCTCTTCTAAACAAAAATGGCAATAGTACAAGCATTGAAACCAACAAGTAATAAAATGAAATTAAAATACTTTTGTACAGCAAATGATACTATTGCTTTAGTTAAGAGATAGCCTATAAAAGGGGAACAAAGTCTTTGCCAGCTATACATCTGAGAGAGGGTTAGTATCTACACTGTATAAAGAACTCAGCAAATTAAGCATCAAGAAAACAAAAAGCTTAATTCAAAATAGGGCATAAAACTAAGCAGAGAGTTATTAAAAGATGAAATCCGAATGACTGAAAAATAGCTTTAAAAACGCTTAACATCCGTATGTGTCTAAGGAGGGGCTTGTTAGACATCAGTGAGAGGAGAGGCCCTTGGGCCTGAGGGTGTTAGATGCCCCAGTATAGGGGAATGCCAAGGAGGGAAGACAGGAGTAGGTGGGTGGGTGTGTTGGGGAGCTCACTCATAGGGGCAGGAGGAGGCGGAATGGAATAGTGAGTTGTCAAAGGGGAGACCTGGAAAGCGGAAAACATTTGAAATGTAAATAAAGTAAACATCAAAAAAAAAAAGAAGAGCTTAACATCCATAGCTATTAGGGAAATGTAAAATAAAACTACTACTTCAAGATTTCATCCTACCTCAGCTGAATGGCTAAGATTAAAAATAGAAATGGTGAGAAATGCTGGTGTAGAAGTCGGGAAAGGGAGACCCTCTGGTAGAATGCAAACTTGTGCAAACCCTATGGAAGTCAGTGGTGAGATTTCTCAAAAAAACTAAAAGTAGATCTACCATGTCATCGAGCTACACCACTTTTGGATATAAATACCCAAATGACTTCACATCTGTTCTAGAGATATATGTTCATCCATGTTCATTGTTGCTCTGTTCACAATAGCCATGGGATGGAAACATCCTGTCTAGGCTGTCCATCAGCTTATTAATGGGCATGGAAAACATGGTTATTTATACAACGGAATATGATTCAGCAATTAAGAAAAATAAAATCATGAAATTTGTAGGAAAATGGATGGAACTCACAACAATCATCCTGAAGAAGGCAACTCAGACCCAGAAAGACAAAAGTCACATATGTAGATGGTAATGTTGAATTTTCAGATATGTGTGTTTCGTGTGGACTACATTTACAGGCAAGAAAATTCCTAAGAGACCAGAAAGAGAGACTTTCCAGGGTAGTGACAGTATGTACTGGTACAAAGGGTAAGAGAATAATGGGGGTAGTGGTTTGAATTAAAATAGCGCCCCCAAGGCATATGAATGCTTGGTATGCAACTGGTGAAACTGGAAAGAATTAGAAGGGTGTGTCACTAGGGGTGGGCTTTGGGGCTTTAAGAGCCTGTACCATGCCCAATTTGATTCTCACTTTGCCTTGTGTTACCTCAACTATCTCAGCACAATACCTGCCAGCCTGCTGCCATGCTCCCCACCATGATGATCATGAAGTTGCTCTCTAAAACTGTAAGAAAGTTCCCAATTAAATACTTTCTTTTATAAATTGTCTTGTTCATGCAGTTTCTTCCTAGCAATAGAAAAGTAACAAAGACAATGAAATAGAAAAGCTTAAGCTGGGGGAGAAAAGCAGAGGGTAGAACAGAGAAAGAAATATGGGGAAAAATAAATAACACTAAAGACCTTTCAAATAAGACATGTGGAAATCTAATATATACATACATATATATGTATATATAATATATATACATTTATATCTAAACTTTTAAATATATACATATTATTTAAATATAATACTATATATTTAAATGGAGTTGCAATGCCTCTACTAGACACCAGAGGCTATCAAATAAAAAAATCAAGTGCCAGGAATGGGTTACCTCATTGAAAGTTGTTAGCCTAGAAATGCTATAGACTTCAAAACATTACAGGCAATTACCATTGCTCTTAGACTTCAAAACATTACAGGCAATTACCATTGCTCTTAATTATTCTATACAATGTTATACCAAGACCTTTTTGCTGAAGATAACACACATTTGAATCATAGAACATAATGAAATTAGGCTGGTATAATCCTGAAGATTTCATTTCTTCTGACTAGCTTGCCTGATGCTGGAAAGTGTTATGCAAGCTACCAGAGGAGAAAAGTAGTCTTCAATCTTACCCTGCTGTGAATGCTATGAGCTACATTAATGACTGGTGTAGAGAGACATTCCCACTGGTACAATAGTGAAATGAGCATCATTAGAGTAAACTATCACTTTCTGATTAAATTAAGTCCCACTTCACAAGATGAAACCTATACCTTGCACTACTGTCAGCACAAGAACATACAACAGGATGGGACATAGGCCCTTTTGGAGAACCTAAAACAATTATGCTACTAAACAGACATGGTATTAAACCAACCCATTGATCAATGCATCTCTCAACCTTCACCTGAGATGCTTCTATTTGCAGTATATCGTGATTCACCCAGATTCATCATTGGCCAGGACACAGAACAAGGAACCTCAGAGTGCTCAACTCTAAAGGGAACATATATATCACCCCTTAAGGCTCAAGGACCATTGCAGAAGAGGGGGAAAACAGTGTATGATCCAAAGGCAGTGGATTACTACATCTAGACATAGCAGGGCTGCTTCACACATAGAAGTAACAATTCCAACAGAAACCATAAAACCCTGCAAGCCCAAGAAAGAGCAAATCCAAGTATGTAGAGGGGACTTAGGTATGAAGTCCCACCCCTAGCTGAGAAGGTATTAGCAACTTTAGCTGTACAAGAGGGAAGGTCAGTTTTCTGTAAGAGTGTAGTCCATAAGATGCTGACCAAGCTTCAGCGGAAAGCCACACATCCAAGAATATTTTGGCAGCATAAAATGACTTTGATTTGGGAGAAAAAGAAAATAAAAACAAAAAGGATACAAAGTTTGGTGGGAAGGGAAAGAGGGGTGATCTAGGAAGAGTTTGGTAGGGTAGGTAAATATAATCAAAACACATTTAGGAAACTTTCAAAGAACAAATAATATATATTATAAATGCCTGTCTTAAGTAAAGACAGCTATGGGAAATGCCAAAAAGATCTTTGTTTAGTTACCTAAAAATACTACCAGGGAAGATTATAATCTGACTCTTTGAAAGCTAACGTGAGTCTTGATTCTGTGTTTGTGAATGTGTGCATGTGTGCGTGTGTGCGTGTGAGTGTGTGCTTGTATGTGTGTGAGTGTTCACGAAAATGTGCACGTGCACATATGCGTGCACAAGTCAATGCATTAACAAAGTCTCTTCACTAGCCTCCACTCACTTACGTTTCATAAATCTGTCACTGGTCTTTGCTCAACATGGATGGAGATTTGTAAAGACTTTTTTAGGAAGTGGTTCATTTGCATGAGAGAATGTATCGATTGATGAGTTAGCTCACTTAGAACTTAATCATTAAGCTGTGCTCGATTTCTAAATTTTGAAACAGTTCAAAAACATTTTCAAAGAGACACTAAACTCACTGACTGCCAGCACCCCTCACAGTGCACAAAATCTATCCTCCATGTGATTGTATACGGCATGATGTAGACGTGTCCTTTCTGGGAGAAATATTTTGTAAAATTGGCTGAGTTTATGGCATTATTGTGACACTTATCTAAGCAGGTGCATTTTTGTCAAACCAAAACAATGAAGGTACTAAATACAAAAAATAGAGAACTCATAGTGTTTCTTTCCAATCCTTAAAATGAACTGCTTCTATTTTCATTTGCATATTCAGATAAAATTGGGCTGTTAGAATAAGTTCAGTAATATTCATATTCTGGCTATGGGATAAGTAGGTAATTTAACCAAATTCCCACTTAGTACTTTGAAAGTTCATTTAGCACATTGTTCAAACTAAACGACGACAGAATTCTATCTTGAAAACAAAAGCAAGGTAATTTTAAAGATAATTAAATGACCACGAATCTCCGTGGTATCTAGGTTGTGATAATTATGCCCTATACAAATGTTTACCATTGACATCTGGAGCATTAGCGTTCCCTTTGGAAACAGTCTATGCTACTATGAAGGAAACATCCTTATTTTTTTCCTTAGTAACTTGACAGATGCAATTTATTAGCAGAGATTGAGAAAATTTTTATTTTTTGATGCCAGCTAAAAAACTGCATTCCCAGTCATCCTACTGTAGTTCTGTGTCCACCTGGCTCCCTCTAGTGATAAGAGTCATGTCTTACGGAGACACTCAGTGGCTTCTGAGACTGCATAAAACTTAAATCTTTTGAAAACACATCTCGGAAGTATGTCTGAGATAAATTTCATTATATAGGGCAAATATTCTTACAGCAGCCCTGGTCATCTTTAAAGGTCGCTCTCAGTTTAACAGTTTTTCAGACTGTTTTACAGTAGCTTTGTTTTTAAACGTGGCAGTATATGGAGTGACTGGTATTCTGGTATTCAACATCTCCTTTCCCTTTGGGAAAAGCAAGCTCAAATAAATGGATCAACTCTCCTACGATTAATAGAAAAAAAAAAGTTATTTTAAAAATCTAGTTAAGAAGTCTGTGACTTACTAGAAATGTATGGAATTTTAAGTGTCAATTTAAATGTGTGTTCAGCAATCAGACTACCAGTGGCCACCTCCCTGAAGCTTCTGAGCTTCGGATGCAGAGGAGCAGTTGGTAACCTGTTCTGTAAAGGATTGGTTGGCAAATTTTAGACTTTATGGATCATACCAATGTCTGTAGCCCTCATGTTGCCCTGATAGCTTCAAAGCAGAGGCAATTCTAACATGGATTAAGAATCGTATTTTACTCAGATGAGGGTACAGGAACATGCGTGTTCATAGGAATACTCAGCAAGTACCAATTTGTATAAAATACAGGGATTTAATTGCAAATAGGAGCAATTATATCATATGACTTGACTTTAATACATCTCAACTAAACCCATAACAATACATTTCTTTTCAGAGGCATGGGAACTTTTACCTGGATTAATTAATTAATTAATTCAGAAGTTAGTAAATATCTTGAAAATATTCAAACATTGATCACATGGCTCTAAAGCACATTGAGAGAAAAGAAACATCAAATCAGGAAACTAATGTGCCTGGTTCCCTGCAGGCTATCAGTGAGAAAGTATACGAAGGACCAGTGGAAGCAAGGAGACAGTGGGATTAGATTACAATCATCTGGATATAATTCTATGCATGTTTTCAATATTTAGAATAATATTTGACAAATTTAATACTTAAAAATGGGAATAAGGGAGAAACTAAATAAAATGTGAAACCACAAAAGAATTAGTAAATCTAATTGTATTTCGCAGGAATAACAAATGCACTGAGCCTAATTAACAACTAACCTAACAGAGGACTAACCTAATTAACAATTGGAAGCTGTAACTTTCACAATTTCAAAACACTGATAAAAAAATCACAAACAATATTGAATTCTAATCTCTGTGTTTGTCTTTCACAGTGGACAATTTAATAATTCTGAAATTGCTCAATACATATTCTGAGACTACATAAATAAAGGCACTGTACTAAAATCAACACTTCTCACTGCAGAGTAAGGGAGAGTAAATCTGTGGTGTTTCAGAATTTGGTTATCTTATGTTCCCAAGGTTAGAAAGTTCCACATTGTTGCAAACAAGGTGCTTTTACCTGTGGCAGGAGAGAGTAGTCATGTCCATGTTTTAAGCCAGGCAATTCTAACAGGGAATGGAAAACACTAAGTAAATTAAATATATCAGAGTTGGTGTTTAAGACTGGTAAATCATAAAGGAATGTAAAAATTCCATATATCTGTGGGCTACTATCAAGAAAGATAGAAATGAGTATGATTGGAGAAATCTTTATTTTTAAAATGTGATGGTCATTGTTGTATTTATACCATATAAACATTATGTAAATCTAATTTATTTTCTTTTATTAGCATTGACACATTACAATTTTATGCCAGATAAAATAGTTATGTTTAATTTGAGTTCCCATTTAATTGGAGGAGAAAGAGAGACTATTGCTTATTACTTCTGTGCTTTACTAAGGACATTTAATTTTTTAAGGTAAATTTGAATAATTGTACTCAGTCTTAGTTTAACAGATTGCAAACCATGAGAGGCATTCTTATGTGAAGTAGGCACAGGGAAGGCTTGCTGAGTCAGTGATGTCTAGTCTAGTCCAGATTAGGAGTTGAAGACCTATCTAAATACAAGAGGCTTGTGTACAGAAAACTGTCAGAAAGGAAGGCTGAATGTAGACAGCTAGCAAGGTTGGTGTGATGCTCCTGCAATATATCATTGCAGCCATTTTTTACATAAATAAATAAAACTTTTTCAATGGATTTACAATTGTGCCACAGACTTTTCAGTTGGTGTGCTCTTGCCCTCACCTTCTCTGTCTTCTCACTATAAAGTGCATTACTGATTTTTTTGCCAGGGTCCAGCCTTGACTTGAGTAGGTGTTGTCAAGGAGGTGGGAATAAGAAAACACATCAATTGAGATTCAATATTTACAAGCTGATCTTACCACGATAGTCCCTGAACTTGGGGGTCAGGGTGCTCCTATAGACGTGACTCAGTCTCAGGCTTTTATTGAAATCATACAAGGAAGTTGGGTTACAAAGTTCTGGGGTGTGTGTGTGAATGCTTCTCTATTTTTCTGTGCCAACATTTTCTTGTGATACAGAGTAGTACAGGTTTAAAACAGGAAAAAAAAGGGGGGTGGGGGGACCATACAATCTCAAACATAAAAGTTTTACAGCAAGCACAATTCTTTTATAGCTCTTGACCACCAGTATCTGGTGAGGTCAGGAAGAGCAGTATTGCAGTTACAAAGTCTGTATCTTTGAGACAATATGGTTTCATAAAAGGGCAAACATGAGGTCATACTGCTGACCCTGGAGCCGTTGTTATTTTTGGAGCCCATCTGTCTGTCTACAAAAACACACTCACTCAACCTGTATGGAGAATTCATGAACAGCCTTCACTTTAATATTCTTGGTAACATCTAGTTTCTGAATACCGAGTGGGCTCCTAGGAGGTCTTGCCTGGTCATCAAATACTGGTTTAATCAAGGAAGGAGGAAAGAGAAGGAACAGTAAATAGATAAGGAGAATGAAAAGTGCTAAGAATAGTTGCAGGAATGACATTACGAGGCGCTTGCGCCAAAGAAGCAGGCCTGGGTGCCTCTCAGTACTCATACTAGGGCCCACAAGAGGCCATAGCGCTGTGCTCTGAAACACATTACTCCGGGCAGGTTTTTCTTCCTTCACATCGGGGGTCCCAGGCGTCTCGAGCTTAATGTGGGGTGTCTCTAACACTCTTTAATAGTGCTAATCTCTAATAATTTCTAATACTTCATCTTCGTCTTTAAATGCACTCATATTTCCAAACTGCCCCCTTTCTGTTTCTTTTTGCCCCCAGTTCTTACTATAAAACGTAGCCATTAATAACCATGCTATGGCTTATATCTATGCTATCTTGAAATTTCCTCTGCCAAATAGATCGATCCTTTACTTTAGAATTAAGGTCCTCTCAAATTTTCAACACTTTGGCAAGCCTGTAGTGCGGACCTCAGAGAAGCCTCGTTGTTTATATGAGCAGGCTTCTTATTGTCTTCATCTCCGTTGACATTCCAATGTCTCAAACGCACCCCAGCATTGTTCAGCAAAGGATACTTCACTGCATTCAAGGGTAGCCTGTACCTCCATATTCTCTCTCCTCCCTTCCACAAAGAACACTCTCAACTCAGGGCAATGACCCGGATGCTCTGGTACCAATTTTCTATATATTAGTTATGTTTGTGTTGCTGTGATTTGACCAAAAGAACTTAAGAGGAGAACGGCTTGGTTTTGGCTCATGGTTTCAAAGAGATTTCAATTCATTATGATGAAAATGTGTCATCAGGAGCAGTCATGGTAGCAGAAGAATGGGTTGGTGACCTTGTGAATGGCAGCTGACAAGGAAGCAGAGGAA
Organism: Rhynchomys soricoides; assembly: GCA_019843965.1. Taxonomy (NCBI): domain Eukaryota; kingdom Metazoa; phylum Chordata; class Mammalia; order Rodentia; family Muridae; genus Rhynchomys; species Rhynchomys soricoides. The sequence continues at coordinate 2,051,048 of JADRCH010000276.1, read as the reverse complement.
GCGATCAGTAGCCAGGAGCGAGTATAACTTCAGAGGCCCACACTAAGAGATCTACTTCTTTCAGTCACATTTTTTTATTCATGGTTTTCTTGTCTTTTCTTGTTTTTGTTTTTTTTAAAGATATATTTATTTTATTTATATGAGTACACTGTAGTTGTCTTCAGACACACCAGAAGAGGGCATCGGATCCCATTACAGATGGTTGTGAGCCACCATGTGATTCCTGGGAATTGAACTCAGGACCTTTGGAAGAGCAGTCAGTGCTCTTAACCACTGAGCCATCTCTCCAGCCCCCTCAGCCACATTTTAAAAATTACCTTTAATCTTTTTTTTTACAGTCCAGTCTTTATCCTCCTCCAGATCCACCCTCTGACAGTTCCTTATTCCTCCTATCTCTAAGAGTCCCACCACCCCACCACACACCCCACCCCACCCTGCAAGGCCTCCCCACTCCCTGGGGACTCAAGTCTCTCAAGGATTAGGTTCATCTTCTCTCACTGACGCCAGACCAGGTAGTACTCTGCTGTATATGCACTGGGGCCTCATAACAGCTAGTGTAGGCTACCTGGTTAGTGACTCAGTGTCTGAGAGATCTTGAGGGTCCAGATCTGTTGAGACTGCTGGCCTTCCTATGGGGTCGCCTTCTTCCTCAGTTTCTTCTAGCCTTTCCCTAATTCAACCACAGGGCTGCCCTGCTTCAGCACATTAGCTAGGTGTAAGTATTTGCACCTGACTGTTCAGCTGCTTGTTGGGTTTCTCAGAGGGCAGCCATGCTAGGCTCCTGTCTGTAAGCACACCATAGTATTAGTAATAGTGTCAGGCCTTGGAGCCTCCCTCTGAGCTGGATTCAATTTGGGCTGGTTACTGGACCTCCTTTCCCTCAGTCTCTTCTCCATTTTGCCCCTGTAGTTCATTTAGACAGGAACAATTCTGAGTCAGAGATTTTGACTAGGGGATGGCAATCCCATCCCTCCACTTGATGCCCTGTCTTTCAACTGGAGGTGGACTCCACCTCCACAAGTTCCCTCTCCCCACTGTTGGGCATTTCATCTAAGGTACCTCCCTTTGAGTCCTCACCTCTCACCCCTCAGGTCTCACCTCTCAGGTCTCGGGTACATTCTAGAGGGTCCCCCTACCTTGTACCTCTTGAAGTTGCGTGTTTCCATTCTTTCTGCTGGCCACCAGGGCTTCACTCTTGTTTTTCCCCCACCCCAATACCTGACCATGTTCCCCTTTTCCTCTCCCTGTACCACCCAGGTCTCTCCCTCTCTCACCCCGCGCCCCCCATGATTGCTTTCTTCTCCCTCCCAAGTGGGATTGAGGCATCCTCACTTGAGTCCTTTGGCTTGTTAGCCTTTTTGAGTTCTGTGGTTTATGTCCTGGGTATTCTATACATTTTGGTTAATATCCACTTATTCGTGAGTACATACCATGCATGTCTTTTGGGTCTGAGTTACCTCACTCAGGATGATATTTTCTAGTTCCATTCGTTTGCCTGCAAAACTCATGATGTCCTCAATCTTAATAACTGAATAGTAGTCTATTTTGTAAATGAATCACATTTTCTGTGTCCACTTTTTGGTTATGGGAAATCGGGGTTGTTTCCACCTTCTGGCTATCATAAATAAGGCCATTATCAACATAGTGGCGCATATGCTCCTATGGCATGGTGGGACATCTTTTGGGTTAATATCCAAAAGTGGTATAACTGGGTAATCAGGTAGATCTATTTCCAGTTTTCTAAGGAACCTCCAGATTCATTTCTAAACAACTCAATCAAAAAAATGGGGTATAGAACTAAACAGAGAGTTCAAAACAGAAGAATCTTGAATGGCTGAGAAACACTTAAAGAAATGTTCAAAGTCCTTAGTCATCAGAGAAATGCAAATCAAAATGACCCTGAGAGTCCACTTTACAACAATCAATGTGGGTGAGAATGTGGAGAAAGAGGAAAACTCCTCCACTGCTGGTGGGATTGCAAACTGGTTCAAGCACTCTGGAAATCAATCTGGAGGTTTTGTAGCCACTTCTTAGAGGCTCCAGAGCCTTCTAAAATAATGACAAGCTTTGAGGCAATCATTTAAAACATGAGTCTGGGGAGGATGGCATTTCAGACCTAACAATCACACACACGACAGTTTTAGTATTGTCACTTAGGGTTCTATGTAAATGATTTTATCTAGATCTACGTAGCCTTCAAGGGTTTTACTTTCAAATATATCTCTTTTGTGGTTAGAAATCAGAAGGAAGCACAATCCAGACCATAATAATGGACACAGTCAAAACCAGAAATTCTTTATAGGATTCATGCATAGGTAAAAATAAAAATATAGGTTACTTAATATGTATTAGAGAATTGAAAAAATAAATGAAAGACCACAAAGACAGATAGAGAGAAACATTAATAAGAAACATCTTTTTCATTTCCTGCTCTTTATCCTTCTCCTCACCTCTTTATCCTCCCCTCTTCCCTCTCCCTGTGCTTCTCCTCCTTTCTTTTGACAGGGTCTCACTATATAAACCAGGCTAGCCTTGAATTTACTCACCCTCCTGCCTCTACCTCCCAAGGGCTGGGATTATAGGTGTATACTATCACACTCAGATTTTTTAGATGCTCTTAGACCAGAGTTGCTTAGCAACTGATGAGATATCCTGGTGAGACTCAGTGAAGAGTGCTTTTAAAGACTGACAGCTCTGAACATCTTAATTGCTGATGTAATGTGAGAGCGAAGTTGATGGTAAAAGATAGAGGATAAATCACACAGAAATGTCCTGGAAATTGGAAGTGTGTGTGGGTCTGTATAATTATCATTGATTGATGGATTTCAGGACTTTTTACAGAAGTGATTTTTACCATGCAATGTTAATGAAATCTAGCTGTCTGTCCTAAACAGTCTCCCATAACCCAAGTTTTATTGATTGTGTTTAATTTGTTTTGTAAGCCTCTGCATTTTCTGTAAGTAGATAGCCAAATATAAAATAACCGCCTACAATGACTGCCTGAAAAAATTCTGAAATGTGTGGTTCTAAAAGTCCCAATCGAAGGTTATGTCTATACAACATTCCCAATTTCTTTTGCCTTACTTCCTGGAAAACGTACCTGTCCCTTTTAGCTCTCAGACAGAAGTCTAATATGTAAACAAAACAAACAAACAAACAAACAAACAAAAAAACTAGTGACATTACCAGCATGGAGTTTAAGGTTTTAACTCAGATGTGGGGAAGGCCAGCTTCTAAAAAGTGGCTGCCATTTTGGAGTAACTACTGAAATACATTCCTTCATCACTATGTTTTTAAAACATCTTTGCTGGTGTGTATTTCACAAACCACTAAATTCACCTACTTAAAGTATACAATTCAATAGTTTTAGTGTGTCACAAAATCACCTCAATGGCATCTTTAAATACACCCACCATCCTCTCAAAATCCTCATACCCACTAGAAGTCAATTCTCATTCCTACATTGTAAAGACAAAAGTATCCACTAATCTACTATTCTGTCTCCATGTCTTTGTCCATCTGGAAGTTATACACAAAGGAAGTTGATCAAAGAACCTGTGTGTTGTGGTGACTGCCACCTTTAGTTAAATACAAAGGCTGCCAAGATCATTTCTATAACAGCACATATATATATATATCTGTACTTCAATATTTTTAGTATTGATATTTCATTATATAAATTGAATATTTTTATTTTTCTACTTGTACTGGCTGGTTTTGTGTCAACTTGACACAAGCTGGAGTTATCATAGAGAAAGGAGTTTCAGTTGAAAAAATGCCTCCATGAAATCCAGCTGTAAGGCATTTTCTCAATTAGTGATCAAGGGGGAAGGGTCCCTTGTGGGTGGTACCATCTGTGGGCTGGTAGTCTTGGGCTCTATAAGAAAACCAACTGAGCAAGCAAGGAGAAGCAAATAAGCCAGTAAGAAACATTCCTTCATGGCCTCTGCATCAGCTCCTGCTTCCTGATTTGCTTGAGTTCCAGTTTTGACTTCCTTTGGTGATGAACTGCAGCATGGAAGTGTAAGCTGAATAAACTCTTTCCTCCCCGACTTGCTTCTTGGTCATGATGTTTGTGCAGGAATAGAAACCCTGACAAAGACACTGCTCTTAAGTTAATGGGCACTTGAACTATTTCCTTTTATTGGTTATTTTGATTATTTTAATTATCATTGTATTCGTGTTAAATTTAGATGGTTTATGTTTTTAGTTCTTTGGGGAGTATATGTATATGTGACTGTGTGAGTATATAATAATGCATTTGTTTATATATACATAAACATAAATATAAACATAAACATAAATACAAAATATAAGTAAATGTCTGAGTACTTTATTAATGTACCAAAATATCATTTCTAAAAATGTTCTTCTTGCCTGTTACTCTCTCTCTTCTCCTGTGATGATCCTATGATATATGTTGGTATGTTAACTGTGTCTCAAATTTCTCTGAGTTGTAGTCTCATTTTACTTAATTTTTTCTCTCTCTTTTCCTGAGAGCTTAGTTTCTTTGACCTATCTTCTGATACACAAAGTCATGACAAAGAAAGAGTCGGCCTTTGCCAGTGTTGTTTATATTCAAGCCATGCTTTGTTGGTGATCTTTTCCTGCTGAAGCTCAATAATATTTCTTTTTTCATTTTTCACACTCAAATTAAATGAAAAAACATTTTTCATTTTTCACACTCAAATTAAATGAAAAAACATCACATTTTTCCTTAAACAATGTCTCCAGTAGTCCCCATTTTCAGCTTGCATTAGTTCAGGCCAGATAATAACACAGTGTTATTATTAATGTGTTTAAAGCTCTGTAGATAGATGATTCCATAACAAATATGTTCATCTGGCTTCAGTTATGTGCAAGCAACACTAAGGCATTACTAATCCTGCTTTGAATAGCTAATCTAATTAGTTCCTTTTTATAAATCACATAGACTTAAATAAAAATGATTAAATAGATAGCATCTTAAAAAGTGTGAGAAAAACCAGTGCTTTTTGTAAGGATAACCTCATTTTCTCATTAATCTTTTCTGGGAAAAGCTATTATCTTTTATCACCATTTTTTCCACTTGATAATGTTGAATTAGCTTGTTCTATATGGTCTTTATCACTCAGTAATGGATTAAACCAAGTTATATATAATTTGATTTGATTATTTTGACTTGATAATAGAAATTCTCCAGCTTTTACAATATACTGTAAGTACACAATAATATATAACACATTATTTTAAACCATAGTATACTAGAAGTTATTCCAAAAATTTATATTTCTTAAGAAAGATTCAAACAAAGCCCGACAACAAGCAAATTAAAGGAAAAAGAATTATTTTGGTTGCACTGAATTTAAAAATATGTAATAAAATGTAATTATATACTATAATAATATTAAGCTAAAAATGCTGTAATATATTGTTATGAACACTCTATCTCGATATATTTATATTCAATTAAGTCCAGCAGAATATCATAGGTAGAGATTGGTTACAAGTGGCAAATCTCCTGCTGTTGCAATTCACTTCCACTGCTCAGTGTCAAGGACTATTTGACAACATCCTTTAAGTAAATCAAACATTATCCCCTAACCTTAAACCTTCACATAGCCAGTAAAGACACTAAAAATTATTATGCTTTACAATTCTTTTATAAAGTAAAGATTGAATTTTACCAAGCAATAAGGAAGAATGATGCTTGTAATTTGAAATAAAATTGGTAAAAGTGGAGGTCATTACCTTAAATGTAATAAGCCAGTCCCAAAAGAACAAATGCTTTTTTTCATGTGTGGAAGGAAAAGAAGGATATAGAACTAAAAGGGGATTCTATGGAATTAGAAATAGGGAGAGGGAAAAGAGGTAAGGAAGAAGAGTAGGGGATGATATGACAAAGGCACACTTTTATATACATCAGTGGAAATGTCACAGTGAAGCGCTTTGTCTTGTTTCATAAGTACCACCAACAAAATGGAAAAGAAGACAGCCACAAAGAAGGGAGGAACTGGAGACAAAGGAACAATGAATAAATAAATAAGACTCCAATAACTTGTAGACTTTAAAGACGATTGCTTTATTTGATGAACACATAAAATTTATAATTAATTAATTCATATTTATGTGATCCATTGAATATTAGAAAAATAAAACAGAAGAGGGCTACCCACTGACCTTCTCGACTCTCTCTCTTCCCCGAGGGCCAATTCTCAGGACTGCACCTAGTGCTACAATAGAATACCTGCTGTAGCCTCACTTCCCCATCTATGTTTCCTATGGATCCCACAGACCACCCCCACTGACATCTCCTCTCCGTTTGTCTCTGTGTCCCATTTACTCAAGTGAATACCTCCTGCTCAGGCAAAAGCCATGCCTACTGTCTTAGTTAGGGTTTTACTGCTGTGAACAGACACCATGATGAAGACAAGTCTTATAAAGGACAATACTTAATTGGGCTGGCTTACAGGTTCAGAGGTTCAGTCCATCATCATCAAGGTGGGAGTAGGGCAGTATCTAGGCAGGTATGATGCAAGCAGAGCTGGGAGTTCTACATCTTCATCTGAAGGCTGCTAGTAGCAGATTGGCTCCCAGGCAGCTAAGGCATGGGTCTTAAAGCCCCAGGACACCCACCCTGACACACCTACTCCAACAGGTCCACACTTACTCCAACAGGGCAACACCTTCTAATAGTGCCACTCCATCAGCCAAACATATCCAAACTATCACACCTGCCAAAAGACCAGGTAGGATGCCCATGGATCTTCTCTACTCTCTCTGTTGTGCCAGTCCCAATCATTAGGGTTGTTCCTAGCACTAAAACAGACCCTTTATTTCTGGCTTTCCCTTCCCCTAGCCTCTAATAACAATAAGCATTGTCTGAGAACCCATCAGCTGAGCAGGCCAATAAAACAGTCATACACAGTCAACGTACTCTGAAAATCCAGAGAAGAAACAGAAATCAACGGACAAAACATTCACTCAACAAACCCAAAAACTCAAAAACTCAAAAACTCAAAAACTCAAAAACTCAAAAACTCAAAAAAAAAAAACCCAAAAACCAAAACTCAAAAAAAAAAACAAACCCAGAAATCAACACCTAGACCTGTAATCATCGCAATCTCAGGTGCCTAGACAGAATGATGACAGAATCAATAACAGCCAGGGCAATATGTCCCCACAAGAGCCCAGCTATCTTATGTCAGCAGGCCCTGACTATTCCAACATAGCTGAAGCACAAGAAAAACACTTTAAAACCAATTATATGAAAATGATAGAGGCCCTTAAAGAAGACATAAATAAATACCTTAAAGAAATCCAGGAAAATACAAACAATTGGAGAAAGTGAATAAATCCCTCAAAGAAAGCCAAGAAAGTACAAACAACTGGAATAAATGAATAAATACCATAAAAGAAGCCAAGAAAAATGAATAGTTGAAGGAAATGAATATAGTTCTTGAAGACCTAAAAATGAAAATAGGAGTCATAAAGAAAACACAAACTGAGGGAATTCTGGAAGTGAAAAATTTAGGAATGCAAACAGAAAGTACAGAGACAAGCTTCACTAAGAGAATACTAGAGCTGGATGAGAGAAGCTCAGACATTGAAGATATGATAGAAGAAATGGATGTATTGATCAAAGGAAGTGTTACATATAAAAAATTCTTGACATAAAAAAAACAAGAAACAAGACAAAGCTGCCCATTCTCTCCTCACCTATTGTACTTGCAGTTTTACCTAGAGCAATAAGACAACTGAAGGCTATCAACATGATACAAACTGAAAAATGAAAAAAGGCAAATTTATTATTTGAAGATGATATGATTGTATATATAAGTGATCCTAAAATTCTATGGAAAACTCCTACAGCTTGATTTCAAAGTGAGCAAGATTAACTCTCAAAAATCAGTAGCCTTTCTATGAATAAATGATAAACTTACTGAAAATAAATTGGGGAAATGATAACCTCAAATTAAGATATCTGGAGGTAACTCTAAAGTGAAAACCTTGTATTTTAAACCGTCATATCTTTGAAGAAAGAAATTGAAGACAATATCAGAAGATAGGAAGATCTTCCATGTTCAACTGCCATTTTACCAAAAGTAATCCCATGGATTCAACATAACCCCCAACAAAATTCCAACACAATTCTTTGTAGAACTTGAGGGCACAATTTTCAATACATATAAAAATAAAAATCCTAGGATATCTAAATCAGTCCTGAACAATAAAGAAACTTCTAGAGCTATTATCATCTTTCATTTCACGTTTTACTACAGAGCTATAGTAATAAAAATCACATGGTATTGATATAAAAACAGACACATTGATCAAATGAATGAAGTCAAAGATCCAGACATAAATTCACAAACCTTTGGAGACCTGATTTTTCATAAGGAAGATGAACATACACACTGGAGAAAGCATCTTCAACAAATGGTGCTCATCAAACTAAACATCTGCATGTAGGAGAATGCAAATAAACCCATATTTATTACTCTGCACAAAACTCAAGTACAAATGAAACAAAGACCTCAACATAAAAGCAGACTGCACCTGATAGAAGAGAAAGTAGGGAGTATTCTTGAACTCATGGACAAAGGAGACAACATTCTGAACAGAATACCATTAGCATAGGCACTAAGATCAACAATTAATAAGTGGGACCTCATGAAACTATAAGCATCTGTAAGTCAAAGGACACTATCAATCAGACAAATTGGCAGCCAACAGAATAGAAAAATACTTTGACCAACTTCTCATCTGATAGAGGTATAATATACAAAATATATAAAGAACACAAGAAACTAGATATCAAAATTCAAAATAATCCAATTTAAAATGGGGCACAAATTAAACAGAGGAATTCTCAATCTCAAATGGCTCAGAAACATTTGGTAATGTTCAACATCCTTAGCGATCAGTGAAATTCAAACCAAAACTACTTTGAAATTCCATTTTATACCTGTCATAATTGCTAAGGTCAACAACACAAATATCATCTCATGCTGGTCAGGATGTGAAGCAAGGGGAACATTTCTCCACTGTTGATGGGAGTGCAAATTTATATAACCATTAGGGAAATCATTATAATAGTTCCTCATAAAACTGGGATTTGATCTACCTCAAGACCCAGCTACACTAGTCTTGGGCATACACAAGGATGCTCCATCCTACCACCAGAACACTAAACCAACTATGTTTACTGTAACTTTATCACTGTAGTCAGAGAGGAAATAACCTGAACGCCCCTCAGCTGAAGAATGGATAAAGAAGATGTGGTACATCTACACAATAAACTACTACTCAGCTGTTAAAAACAATGACGTCATAAAATTTGCAGACAAATGGATGCACTTAAAAAAAACAATCATCCTGAGAGAGGCAACCCAGATCCAGAAAGACCAATGTAGTATGCATTCATCACTTATAAGTGACTGTTAGCTGTTAAGCAAATGGTAAAAGAGCTACAACCCACAGACCCAGAGAAGTTAGGTAAAAAAGAGGCCTCTAGGAGAGACATATGGTTCTCCCTGGGAAGGGAAATTAGATTTTGGGCACTGACTGGGAGTAAGTAGGATAGGAAGCAAGAGAAATCAAGTTGAGTGTGGAGATTCAGAGAGTAGGAGGAGACAGTTGAAACTGGGGGGTATTTGAGGGTGGTATCGAAAACTAGTTCAGTGAAAACTTCCAAGAATCTATGAGGATGACCTTACGGAGGACACTTAGTAATGAAGGATACGAAGTCTCTGAACTGACCATTTTTTTGTTGCCAGGCAAAGCTTCCAGTGGTGAACTGGTTTTCACTCTGTTAAGCTGTTGGCTGAGGCGGTCCCACGGAGATCTGTAAAAAACCCAAGCTAATGGTAGGACAGAGGGTTGCTCTCCAAAAACTGACAGTAGTACCCCATTGCTGAGGAAAATATTCGCCCAGCTCACTGAATACAGAGAGGTTGAGCTAGTGACTGGATGAAACCTCTGCTCTCATCTCTAATGTGGGAAGTTACTCCACAGGCTATGGAGAGAGAAACCCGGCCAGCCCCCAAATCCTTGACCTACACAATCTTTCTAGCCTGCAATATGTGCCAGTGCAATTGTGGAACAGAACTTCCAGGAGTGGCCAACCAATGTCTAGTTTAACTTGAGACCCCGCACCTTAGAGGGAGGCTATATCCTATACTGCCCTGATGGCTAGGAATCAGAGATCGGATAGCTCAGAGACCTATGGTAGAACCAAATGCAATTTCCAAGAAAAAAAAAAAAGGAATGCAATGAAATGATTCCTAATGATATTCTACTATACTCATAGATAGCTGTCTTGTTCAGTTCTCATCAGAGAGGTTTCCTCCTCCAACAGATGGAAGTGGGTGTACAGACCCACAGCCAGATATTACGTGAAGATAATCTAAGTTGGAGGTATCCATTGGGTCCCTCCACACTGAGCTCAAGGAACCCTAGAAAGAGGAGGAGGAAAGATTGTAGGAGTCATGGGGGATGGAGAACATTAGAAGAACATGGCTCACTGAATCAGCTAAGCAGGACTCACATGGGCTTACAGGGACTGAAGCAGCAAGCGCAGGGACTGCAATGGTCTGCACCAGGTACTTTGCGTATACACTATGGCTGTTAGCTTGGTGTTTTTGTGGGACTCATAACAATGGGAGCAGGTGTATCTTTGACTTTTTTTTTGCTTGCTTTTGGTACTCCTTTCCTCCTGTTTGATCGCCTAGTCTAGCCTTGATATGAGGGCTTTTACCTTGTCTTATTGTATCTTGTTTTGTAGTGTTTGCTTGTTGTTTCTTGGAGACCTACTCCTTTCTGAAGGGGAACAGAGTAGAGAAGATTTGGAGGAGAGGTCAGAGGGGACTTGGAGGAGTAGAGGGAGGGGGGACTGTGGTTAGAATGTATTGTATGAGGGAAGAATCTATTTTCAATGAAAAATAAAAGTGAAAGAAAAATAACTTCTGTTGAACAGCAAGTTTCATAATAAAAATACATTTCTCCCACTTCATATTATCTCTAAAGTACCACCAATTATTTATGCTGGTGGTACTTCATCAGAAAAAGAAAATTAAAGTTAGTATTTCATGGACCTGTGGCTCATCTTCTGTCTTACTTCCTCTTCCATTTCCTCCCCCCATCCCTTAGTCTTTAGTTTTAAACTTCTCCATAACAAATACTTTGCCAGAGGACCGCTAAACCTGCATATTGTAATGATTAATGTTGAAATTCATATTTTTCTCCTGCTTGTGAAGGGAGCAGTGGAAGACACAAACAGAAATGAATGGGAATAATAGCAATTTCTAATCAGGACTTATATAGTGGAAGCTTACTTGTATTCATAATGCAATGATGTTGGAACTGCAAGCTAATTCTTAACACTGAGCTGGAAAATACTGAGGTATTTTTTCTTGCAGTTCTTAAATAGACATGTATTCTTGGCCTTTTTCCCTCCCTGAAAACATAATTACTTTTGGTGGTAGTTTTAAAAATTTTGGATATATAACATGTACTGTATATAAATACATTCATTGCCTTTACAGAAATCAGGTCAATCTAGTATAGATAAAATTTTCTATGGAATTCTTTCTTGATTGCACTCATATAAAAGGAAGGAATTATAGTATTTCATGTCTTCTTAAAATTAATTCCAAATCGACAGGTTTGGAGTGGGCAAATCAAGTCATTTTGATTACTGACATACATCCAAAATCATAACTTTTATTCCAGAGGGAAAATAAAAATTGGGGATACTCCCAGAAAACATGACTTTATATTAACACAAGACTCCCATTTAATTTCCTTCTCTGAAAGGAAACATTTCTTTCTGTTTCCCATCCCTCTTGCTATTCTTCTGTCCTTCCATTCTTTTTATCTCTATTTTAAAGGAAAACATAGCCTTTGCATAGGTTTTAGAAAGAAACAACAGAACTAAGTGAAACATGAAAAACTTGAATAGCCACCACATTTTATTCTGTTTTGAACTTGGTGAACTCATTTACAACCTGAAAGGTTTGAGAAATGTTAAGAAGTTCACAGGCAAATAGAACAATGAAATAGCATTGCTTTAAAAATGACAGCATCTAAGAGCTCCTGGAAGCCCAGAGTAGCTTCTTAGAGCTGTGTGTAGATAACATTCTCAAACTTTTCTACAGATAATTGAACTTGGTCATCCCATGTGAGGGTAAAAGGAGGACAACATAAATGAAAGAGGATTTTGGAAAGGCAGAATTAGTAAGGTTCTGTGAGAAAAGTCTAGGAACATAAAAGTCATTAAATTCATTTCACATTTGAAATGTTTGTTGACAAAGACTAATTTAATTTCCTAATACCCTTCTGTTTGTTCCCTAAAATTCAGTACACACAAACACAAAATCTTTGTCATTCTTCTAGAAATAAGTTAATGAAATGGGCAAATAACCTGTCCATCGAGCAAGAAGTCTGAAGGATCCTGTCTCCTCACCCTGTCGTTTCCCATGGTTCTATGGGATTCTGCTTGCTTAACTTTGTCAGTCTGAATTCCAGGTCTTTCTTGCCATTATTTTGGTTGAGTTTTTCTTCATAATCTCTCCAAATTATTGTAGTTTCTTTCTAGAACACTGCATAACATTAGTCTTTCCATTGCACTGTGTCACTTGATCACCAAATTTATCTGGAGTAAACTTTCCAAATTCCCTCTGATATTTGCTCGTTTCCTCACTCTGTTTTTACTTTTATATTAAAGTATTTACAATATCACCCTGCCTCCTCAGATGATCTTTCACATACATAATGTACTTTGTACTTAGAATTTTTCCCCCAGTCTCTCTTACTAAACTCTCACCTCTTATACCTGACCCAGCCAAGTGGCCTTGTTTCTCACAACTCTCTTCAGGAAGCCCTATACTTCTTTACCATATCCTTGTGATTTTAACCTGTGTGTTACACTACATAAAATAGAAATTGTAGGGATTATTTGCATGTCTGTCTTTCTTCCGAGACTGTGTGGCTCAACAATCTAAGCCTTTTCAATGCATACAGACACCTCTTGGTTGCTCCCAAATGCTATATTCATGAATGAATGAATTGATAAATCAAAGATCTAACAATGATGTCCAAACAGAGCTATTTAGAAATTTATCCGGAAACATCCTATGAGTCAGGGCAGGTCCAGGAATAGATTCTGCTGCCACCTGTCCTTTCTGTTCCCTGGGGTCCCAGACTATGAGTTGCTGTTTAACTAACAGAAAATAAATAAATATTTTGTATTTTTCTTTTAAAAATAATACTGCATAAGATAATACTCACTGTATTCCAGTGTCTAGATTTTAGAAGTAAAAATAGTTCTTGATGCTTTCCTGACATTTGGAAGGATTAATTCATTCCAGCTATAATGTGTTTAGAATAGACTCTACAGTCATTACATTTAGATGAAGGAACTTAACTAAAAATGTCTTAAGTAACTCAATAGCAACAACAAAAATGATATCAACCATTGATTGACTTCTTTCTCCTCACACTTCTCCTTTCCCGCCTCTTCCTCTTCCTCCTCCTTGTCATCCTTGTCATCGTCATCTTCCTCCTCCTCCAGCTGTTATTTATCTATGTTTTATTGCCTGGAATTAAAGACTTTAATTTCTGGCTATTTAACTAAGATGAGCTTTCAAGGACAGGAGCACACATACATGTACACACACTTCATAGTGTTATGTCATCATACTATTGATTCACTAAATATACTTGTAAAATTATAATACTACAACTTTATAACCAAACTTCGATCGAAGACATCTATTTTTGAGTTATAATAAAACCTGTGTTTCATTAGTTCATTTTCATTTTCATACATATATATCACTACCTTCTCTTTACAGAACTGATAAATTGAGGAGTGGTTGGCAGCAGAATCTATTCATGGACCTACCTTGACTCATAGGATGTTTCTGGACAAATCTCTAAATAACTCTGTCTAGGCATCATCATTAGAACTTTGATTTATCAATTCAAATCTGTGACAGCTCCTGTTAACTGTCAACTTGCCAGGATCTAGACTGACCTGGGACACAGTCTCTGGCCATGCTTGTGTGACAGTCCTTGCTATAGGGTACATGCCTACAGTGGGCATTACCATTCCCCAGCTGGGATACTGGACAGCATTGATGTAGAGAGGCAACTGAGCAGAAACACATGTTTGTCTCTCTCTGATTCTTGACTGAATGTGATGTACCCAGCTGCCTCAAGCTCCTGCTGCTTGATTTCCTCAACATGGTAGACTGAAACCTCTAATTCTGAGTCAAACTAAACCTTTTCTCCTTTAAGGTCCTTTTGTTAGAGCATTTTATCATAGCAAATAGGAAAAGTAACTAAGACATCCTCTCCCACAATCTTTTTGCACATGACATGATCTCCTTTCTGGACAGTTCCTTTTCTTTCTGAGATGTAGTTTTCCTTTGAGAAGCCCACCCCCCTCTTTTCTCAAAATATGTTCTAGACCCTCAACAGAAAAACCCAAGAAGTATTGTGATGTGAGTATCACTGTTCTACAGAGCACAGATTACAAAGAATCCAAACTAAATTTCCTCTTATGAACAGTATGAACAGAAATATTAACCAAACCCTCTTATTGGCTAGTTTTATGTTAATTTGACACAGATTAGAATCATTTGGTAAGAAGGAATATCAATTGAAAAAAAAATGCCTCCATAAAATGGATTTATAGTAATTGGTAATGGGTTAATTTTCTTAATTGGCAAATGATGTGGGAAGACCCAGCCCATTGTAGGTGGTGCTATCCCTGGCCAAGTTATCCCAAGATGTAGAAGAAAGCAGGCTCAGCAAGCCAGGAGGAGGAAGCCTGCAAGCAGCATTCCTCCATAGTCTCTGCTTCAGTATCTGTCCAAAAGTTCATGCCTTGTGTTCCTACCCTGACCCATGATATTCTAAGATATGGAAATATAAGATGAAATAAACCCTTTACTCCACAAGTTACTTTTTGTAATGGAGTTTTATCACAGCAATAGAAAGTCTAACCAGGACACCTCCAAATATGTAAACAGTCATATAAAATTTCAGGAATTATTAGTAATTCATATATCTTAAAACTTGCATTTCTATCTGTCTCAGAAGTAAAAAACAAGAGTTTTGTTAAATATTGTTTTATTTAGAATCATGTTTTTGTTTCAATAGAAATTTCCACAGAGATAGCTCAAATACTGGATTGTATAGCACTTAACAAAATGCCCAGTGTCCAATATCTTAGATTACATCTACCACTGGCTTGCATGGCAGCTCTCCTTTGGCTTTGTAAAGTCTCCTTACAATAATTGTTCCTTATATCATCTCTTATTCTGTCTTCACACTCAAAGCCTGAAGCTTTGCCCATTAACAAAGCTCCTAGGAATAGGCTTCAGTTGCCAACTCTAAGTGCCTATTATAAAAGAAGAGTTCTTCTGAACATTATCTGCATACAATTCTCTGTTCTGTTAAATGTCACCACACAGATTGCAATTGCTTACCTAAAGAGGAAGGCTGACCATTGATGCCATGGCTCACTGCTGCAAAATTACTCTGGATTGAACATTTGGGATTGGGGTTGTGGAAGAGGGAAGGATCTGATCATTTAGAAGTCATGACTATAGTAAGATAAGCAGGATAGGCTTTCTAGGTGAAATTTCTAGGGTGACTCCATCTGATAGTGTCAAGAATGGGAGGAGGATGGTAATGATAGAAGATATGAAAAGTTGTGTATACAGCTAGAATACCCATGAAATTTGTATACATTTATCAGGTTGGAGGAAAACATGAGGGGGTTTTGATGCTATGTTGAGCAATGTGACAAATGTGATAAGGGAGGATTAGCAGAACTGAGGGCTGAGGAGGGGCATATTAAAAGTCATAATAGTATGCTGAGCCTTGAAATTAAAAAAAAAAAAACGAACCCACAAACAAACTAACAAACAAAACTGAGCTGTCAGTTCTCCATAAAACCATGAAAGCAATGACGTATATGCACATGTATGTATGTATGTATATATATTTATGTGTGTGTGTGTGTGTGTGTATGATGCACATATTTGTACATATCAAGGGCAGAGAAAAACCTCTAGTGTCGTTCACTCGTCAGGCACTTTTTGCTTTTGCTCGCCTTGAGACAGATCTCTCACTGACCCACAACTGGGCAGGTAGATTAGCTTGTATGGCCAGTAAGTTTCAAAATAGTTCTCTGCCTGCCTCCTCAGAGATGGGGTTACAAGCATGTGTCACCATAGGTGGCTTTTTACTTAGGTTCTGAACTCTAGTCCTAGTGCCTGCAAAGTCCAACACCAATTTCCTCCCTTTTACTATTTGTGCATGCATTGATTATATCACCAGGAAATTACTTAGGTTTTGTGGTAGGCAAAGTAGCAATAAAGTAATTTTAAATCTATCATCTCATAAGGACTTAAACAACAAAGGCAGAAAGTCATTTAATTCTTTTTTTTTTTTTTTAGTATTCTCATTCCTATTTAAGGAAGAATCAAGAAACATGAAAATGTTGATACATAAGTATGTATTTTTGAAAGATTGTATGAGTCATCGCCGGTAAATAACTATAAGAAAAGAGTGTCTTCCAGACACAGTAGGGCAACTATATATATGAACTCTAGGTGATTGTGGCAGCATGCACATGAATTATGCAAGCTCAAGACAGATGAAATTCTAGCATTTCCTAGCTAAGGACCAATTGGCAACTGATAGCTGCTAGTAGAGTAAGAGAGAGATAGAGTCAGTTTTCTTTGAGAGTGTGACCTCTAGTGGGTCATCTGAACCAGGTTCAAGTGGATGGTCATATATCCAGTAGTATATAAACAGTACAAACTGAACTCTGTGGGTTTTGTTTTGTTTTTAAAAAGACCTCAGAATTGGGTAGGTAGAGGAGCAGGGTGAAGAAGTTTGGGGAAGAGTTTAAATAGCTTGAAATACAGTCTATAAAATTCTCAAAATCACTAGCTAAAAAAATGAGACGAGAAAAAGGAAAGTTGATGAGATTTTTGAAACAACTATTACTGAAGTCATTTTTCCTACATAAAATCAAGTCAACATATAATATACAATACAAAAGAAAAGAAAAAGAATTTTGAAATTAGAAATTTGAAAAGAAATTAGGCTATGTTTCAGTTTACTGAATATTTATGGAATCACTAACCATAATCTCTCTCTTTTTTTAAAGTTTAAAACTATATATTTCTATATTCTAGAAACTTCAATAAAACAATGAATCATCATTTTAAATATAGCTAAGTAATTCTAAAATTGGTCAACCATAGAATGGTAGATACTGTTAATTTACTATGCAACTCAATAACAGCCTCACTTTGGCATGCATTACTATTCGTTTAAACTATTTTGATTAAAATTATTAGAAGGCTTTCTTTCATATACCCAACGTTTCTCTATATTTAATGACAAACATTTCTCTGGTGTCATGTGAGAAAGAATCATTTTGCTTTCAGACAGAAACCACTCTACATGCATTCAAATGTTAGCAAACACGTCTATGTGAGTTTTATTAGAGAGCAGAGACATTACAGAGAGTTTTATATTCTTTGTCATATTAGTACAATTTAGTCCACTTATGAGAATGAAGATTGGAGGGCTAAGAGGTGTTATGGTCAGCTGGACAC
Source organism: Rhynchomys soricoides (assembly GCA_019843965.1). Taxonomy (NCBI): domain Eukaryota; kingdom Metazoa; phylum Chordata; class Mammalia; order Rodentia; family Muridae; genus Rhynchomys; species Rhynchomys soricoides. The sequence goes on along the minus strand of JADRCH010000276.1, from coordinate 2,033,424 downwards.
AGAAGAGGGTGAGAGCTCCATTAAATTATGTGCTATAAAATAACTAGAGAGATTGTGTGCAGGAGAAAGGCTCAGTGCTCCTGGCTGAGCTTTGTCTGGGAAGGTTTGATAAAAGAAGTAATATCATAAGCTGGTAGAAAATATAGCAGAATGCCACATTTACTTTAAAATGTCTCCAGATGCGAGAAACAGAATGATACATCGAGACAAAACCATTCCCTGCTATAATTATTTTAATCTTTGCTGTGTTGTTATAAAGGATTTCATTTTTATAAAATTTCTCCTGCATTTTAAAGTGCTCTTTCAGCTAGAGTTTAAGGTTTTTCCTAAATTGTTCTGCATTCTTTGCAGACAGTGTTCTATTGAGCCCTGTGGACAAGACCACATTTAGCAGCCCTGTTATTCTTTGAAGTTAAGAAAAAGTGACAGGGGTGTGCAGAAGTGTTTGGGAATAAGAGTTCTTTGCATTTTTAAACACCTTTTATGGAATTTCTATAATTTTCTATAGCACAATTCAGTTTAATACTTCAAAAGAGATAAATAACATATCATTTCAATTTCTTAGACCCAAACATTAAATCACCTCAGTCTCTAAAATCATTCATATCAGTGACAAGAATTGTAAGCATAATTTTCAAACTTCTAAATTTTACTAGGAAAAAAAAAACCTGTTTCTTTGATGAATTCAGCCATCATTTTTGAAAAGATCATTCTGATTTCAATTCACACTTGAGAGTACTGAGTAACATAATCAGGCACTAAGTGCAGAAATGTCTCGGAGGGATGCGACAAGTACACAACACACTTTGGGAAATTTTAAGACATTAAGCTATAGACACATTCTCAAGAGAAATTTAATAGAGTAATTTACATATCAATGAAAAGATGAGTTACAGATCTTCAGCCAGGAGTGTTCTTTCTGTCTGTATGGCACATGAATGGGATGCCTGCTACAGAGTCCAAAAGCTGTGAGCTCACTATCAGGCTAAGCCTTGTTTTCTATAATACCTATAGTAGATTACCTGAATGTGATTTCATCTTTCTTAAAAGATTATATTTATTTTAAAGATTACATTTATTTTATATTATTTTGTAGTATTTATGAGGCTGATACTAAAATGTAGGAGCAACTAAACTCATAACAATGCCCACCCAGAAATAGTGTCACTAAAGTAAGAACTGAAAAACATTAGTGATAATTTCTTCCAATAAGCTTTATTTACCTAATGAACCTAAAACATTATAAATAATATAAATTCTAAAATATATATCTGGCAGTACAACTGAAAGAATCATATCTAAAAACCTTTTTAATATTAAACAACATCAAAGAATTATTTATTGAACCTTAATCTTTGTTCTTCAAATATAGTTGAGAACCAGAGACATGAAGGGGACGTCTAGGATAGAAAAAATATTTTGGTAATAAAATGTATGAATTACCAGTGTCTGGTAGGACCATCATATTTTGGTCCTATCCAAAGCTTCATAGATGACAAGGCCCAAGTTGAATTACGTTTTTCACCAACACAGGGAGATAAAGCCTCTGAATTACATGTAGAAGATTTAAAGGAAGTGCAAAACACATGAAGACAGATTCAGAACTTTTACTACCTGTTTAGCCCTGTGTTTGACTAACCTGAGCAATCAGTCATATAAACTACAAGTAGCTATTAGCATTCTAGGAGAAAGACTGTATTTAACCCCTCAGCAGTCAGATAGCATTTTCTGCAACCTACTCCCCTGGCTATTAATGACCTAAGGGAATGATGTAGAGTCATAGAAAACTAGAAAATGACAGAGGAGGTCAAGAAATAAGCCTCAAGGACAAGAGCCTGTAGCTGGATGCAATGGAGAAAACATCCTTTGCTCTGATGATGCTTTCTCCATCTTCTCTCTAATGGCAATCACACTTCATTCTCTACTTGGGAGGGCAAGCCAGAGATTATCTCCTCTCTGCTCTTATTAGCTTGTGCTCCTCCCTTCTCCCTGGGGTTCTTGGCCACAATCCCACTTGGACAAAGGGAACCAGAGCCCCATAAATACAATGGAGATGACAGACTTATCTCCAGGATCAGCTTTGGGAAGACATATTAACTTTACTCAGGATGAATCAAGAGATATATAGTTATGGGGAAGGAGGTATGAATATCCAGGGTGGGGAAAGGTTTTTTACTGAAGGCTAAGGTACTCAGATGCCTCATTAGCATGGGGAGGAATTACAGGAATCTCAGGTGCTTGCTGAGAGTTTTTATCAGGAGAAAAGAAGTGAACCTAAAATCTATAATCGCACCAGGACTATATGACATTTCACAGGTAGAAGGTATAGGGATTTCAAGCTCTCCAGACAAGGTCAAAGAAGGAGAAACCATGATGGTAAAGGGAGGACACCATTTTGCACCAACCTCAAGGCTTTCTGGTAATGTCAGACTTTGACTTTAGTTAGCATGGTAACATTAGCTCCTTTCCAATTTTTGCTGATGTAAAACTCAACATACCCTCTCTGTATTGGAGTGGTTAATGCTTTAAAACTAATTTTTATTTTTGATTTTCTCATTACTAATCATCTCCTAACTCTGTATTCAACATAACAGCAGCTCCATCTTCCTTTATGGCTTTTACCTAGAATAAGAAAGAGAAACAATTTAATATGTACTGTGAGCATGGCTCCCAAGGGGATTTTGTAAGCAGAGCCTAGACTTTATTGAAGATGTTCTAGGGTATCAGCATTCTCTGTGGAAGAGAAGAATGTGCGAGAATTGGCATTGGTTAAATATTAACAACTTTGTCTTGGAATCTAAAGACAACTTTTCTGTTCTACCAGATCTCGCACTGCTAAATTCCACTCTGAGCTAGAAAAAAAGTCGTCTGAGCATTATGACTTTTGTCCTCTTGTCTTCCCAGGAAGGCTGAAATGGTTCACTAGAGCTGTCAGGGCTTTGAAGAGAGATGTCTGGGAAAGGGTCAGAACACCCAGGAGTCTTCACAGACACTTCAGAGTAGGCTCTTGTTCAGTTTTCATCTTTTTGGAGAGATTATGGGAACAAATTACTTTGGCCATAGTAAAGGATTTTTACTCATTTAAAGTAGCTATTTTTTTTATTACCAGTTGCCATGGAATAAAATATAATTAATGTAAGTGTGACAGGAAGCTTGAAGTCCATTTGATTGCAATCTGTGTTTCATTTTCATAATTACATTTACATTTGTTCATCTTCAATGGCTTTCTAATCAACCCCCTTTCCCCTCCAAATGAAGGCTCAGCCATTGGAGACAGATTCTCCAGAAGTGGCGTTTGAACACTTAGTCTCCTGTTTTCTGGTTCAGTGATTAGAGAGTTTTGGGGTTAGGGAGATGACTTAAAGGATCATAGCAGGTTAATGAGCAAATGGATTAAGGATGTAAGGACTATGGAGACCAATTCCATCAGTAGACACTTGAGAAGACTTTATATAAAAAAAGACTCAGAGTTCATATGATACAAGTGGTCTGAGTTCTTGGTGAGTAGGCTGGGATGTGTTTTCAAAGACCCAATAATCTCATACTAAGACAAATGATTTGTAGTGCCTGGAAATACACATGTCTATGAACTGTGTATATTTGCAATCTAGTTCTTATAAACTACAGTGGGTAGTATTGTTTTGTGGATTTAGGATGATTAAAGCTTTGCTGAACACTGACATTCATGGGATCCAGAATAAACACAGCTGTATCCAATGGGATGGCTTGTTAAACTTAGCACCCAGCTGCAGTAGTACCATGTCATACTTCTGGTTGATAAAATTAACTTAATAACAACATGAATTTCCCCACATTCATATATGTGGCTCTTTTGCAAAAGCTCATCGTAGTATCTACCTTGTAACGAAACACAGATTTGTCAGAAAACAAGTCAAATACTAAATTACTTACTTCACAGCATACTAATATTTTCTTGAATAAAAAACATCTATTTAATTTTGTATTTTCAACCGCAAATGGACCTTTATTATAGAAAGTGGCATCTATAACCTTCACACATTTATTCTTGCCAAGCAGTGGAGTGAGTGAGAGTGCTCCACAGTGATTTTTGAGATACAATAAGTTCTAATAGAAGCATTGGTTTAATGGCTTCCATTTATGTAACATGTTGAAACATTTGAGGAATATAGCTTACAAGAGGTCAGAATTCCACTAAAATTCTAACCAGCCCACACAGACTTAATAAAATTATTTTCTTTCTTTGCAGAAGAATCTTTTGTTGTTCATTGAACGCCTACTTACCCTTGGTTTCTTTTATTAGCCAAGAACAATTTGCGCTTTTATAGCCTGAAGAATTATCTGCTTTTGCTCTTCTGGTTTGTTATGTATCTCACCTTGGCTCATGGGAAAATATGTTGAATTACTAACCCCATATATAAAAATGTGATCTTATTTGAAAATAGAGACTTTGTGGATCCAGACTATTTGAGATGAGGTCATTAGGATAGGTCTTATATCTGATATTATTACTGCCCTGGTAAAAAGGGAAAATTTGAGTGCAAACACAGATGTGCCTTGGAGATGGTGAGACAAACAGACAACACATGTGAAGATGGAGGGTGGAACTGATGCTCCTACAAATGAGTGAAAGGCAGGCCACCAGACTATAGAAAGAGATGAGAAAGGAATCATTTTTTTCAGGGGAGGAAGAACAGGGGTTTTTGTTTGGTTTGGTTTAGTTTGGTTTTGGTATTTTCCTGTGCCTTGATTTTGATTTATCATCATTATCTCAATCAATTTATAGAATTTTGTTAGGGAAGTTCCAGAAAATGAGTACTAATCTCAACTTGGGTGAGATTTTGATTAATTTGAGGAATGTCTCCAAATCCTAGCAAAACCCCACAGTAATAAAGTGTTTGACTTCTCAAGAGGAATCTAAATGAAATAGACAGCTGGGAACTGCCATCTTGGCTCCTTCTGCCTTCCTGACAATTTCTTCCAAAGAACTTCATATAAGAAAAGCAGTAGACTACCTAAGTTAAACCTTAAAAAGCCTTAAAACAACTAATATTTTATTCCAAAGTCCCATAAGAAATTGTTTGTACTATTGACTGAATGAAGAACATAAGTACTACTAGGAAGATACGTACTGCACTTCAAAGAGTAAAGTTTGTACTATCAAACACAATTAGGGAAGAGATAGTCACTTTCATTTTAGTCTTATTAATAAGATTTATATTTTACATACCTAATGATTTTATCATTAGGCAAATGTAATTCTAAAGAACTAAATAAGGGACATCCAGCTATGTTGATAGCTATAATTTGACATTTAATACATATTAATGTAAGAGAATATTTTAATAGTGGGTTGATTATGTAAGTTACTGTTTAATAGAATAAGAGGCAGAAACTTAAGTGGTCATTAGGGACTTCTAGTTATCTTCATTTATATAAGAGACTATTAATGCTAAGTGGGGTATCACTGGTTATAGAGGATGCCAATGTTGAACTGGAGTGTACTTGTCTTTTGATTTGAGGAATCAGTAAAAGTGAGCACCATCTATTCATTTCCCTTTTACTTTTTTGGGGTGCAATTTCTTTTAGCTAATTCTCCTTGCTCACCCTTTTGCCCCTTTCTTCCTTCCCATCCTATGGAAAAAGGACAAGAAAGCAATTTTTTTTTCCCTATCTTTTTAAAAGAGTACCAGAGACTACAGATTCCAAGCAGGGAAGAAACTAGAGCATAGAAACTTGGCTACCACTTAAAAATAGTGTTTCCAAAATTGTCCTTTGTCCCAAACCAGGTATAACATTCCACAATAACATGGATCACAGGCATTGAACTGAAAATAAAATGTAGCTCCCACTTAACTGTTGGGTGTTTCAATGAGGTTGCAGTGTGCGGTGAACCCTGGAATATATGATGCATCCATTACATCTTTCCTACTAAAAGTACAATGCAGGACTAACCACATGTGTTGCCAGCTCCCACATTACCACCTTTCTGACATCAGTCATGTCTTTCCCATCTTTGTCTTTGCAAGTTCTCTTCCCTGTTCTACCCCTATCTCTCATTGCCAGGAGCCTGCCCAAACACTGGTTCTCTCTAGAAGGCAGCCGAAGGAGTGGCACATCTGTGGAGGGCAAAACTTGGTTTGAGGAGCTAAAAGTTGCTTAGTATAAATAGTATTTACTCCCCTTGATTCTATCTTCAGAGGAATTAATACCTGCTGCTTAGCAGTAGGGGGTATGGAGGTTAGGAGATGGGGAATGGGGGGCTTAGGTAAAGAATTTATCACTAGGGCTCCCTTCTCTGGTCAGGAAGACAGGAACTTCTCATTGACCAAGGTAGCTAATTCTTTGTGAACCAAAGAGTAAGGAAAGGAAAAGAATTAAAATTGTTCACACAGGCAAATATGCACAGACATACACACATTCATACATACACACACTTTGACCGAGTACAGCCACCTGTCTCAATCAACCACAGTGTTCATGCATGATTACATATATACACATATACACTATACACATACATACAAACATATACATTTGGAAGGATGGATGGAGCTGAGCCCCCGAAGCCAAACTTTCTTTTTTCTGGCCTTTTTATAAACAAAAGTTCTTAGAAAATTTATTTATAGATAAAATGTTACACAAAATGGGTGTTACAAAAGAATGTTGATATTAAGCTCAAAGCAGTGCTTCATTCTATAATCTCATTATAAGTTCAAAGCAATATGGTTCTGCCTTATCATAGTGCATACCTGTGGCTTCACAAAACTGTCCCCAAGTGTATTTCTCTTTTTAGTGTAATTATGAAAGCTCATTGTTTGTTTTTACTTCCTAAAATGAGCTTATGGACAAGAGCAAGGGACAAGAACAAACCCATTCCCATGCCCTTGAATTTGGAATCCATCCAAATCTTCATGTTCTTTGGGGTCTTCTCTATGTAACCCTGAAAGTTCTAGAACTCTTTCTGTGTAGATCAGGCTGACCTCAAACTCCTAGAGATCCACCTGTCCTACCTCCCCAGTGATATGGCACCACAACCACCCAGCCACTTTTCTTTTATTTACTCTTCTCCAAATTCTCTTTTCTTCCTGCTGATCCAATCCATAGACTGATTATTCACCTAGAATTTTCCTTTCAGTCTTCTCTAAAGAATGAAATGATTTTCCACTAGCATTCAAGAATGTCTGTTTTCATGTATTAAGGGATATATTCCTCAGGTCTCATTTTCATGATATTTTATAGTGTTTTTAAACATAAAATAATACATGACAAAAATAGCAACTTGCTTGAATTTTACACAATTATCCCATATATGCTTAATGTTTAAAACATGGTATATTGTTATGCTGTATAAAATATGTTATGTAGATATAAACTATCACAAATATTCCAAAACAAATGGTCAGTGCTTAGTTTGGTTGCACTGTGATAAAAACATTAACAAGCTCACATATGGTGTGATATTTCTGAGACCTTGTCTGCTCATCCTGTGTCTGTAAGCTGACACTGTATCCTTTATTTCTGATCTTCCTGGCACAGATGCCTTTTGTACAACCCAAATTTACTTTTCTGTTTTATACTCCCAAAGACAAAAGTGACCTCTCATCTGTGCATTTAAGAATATCTTGGAAACAAGTCAGCCTGAAGCCCGGGACATTCCTAGAAAAGACTTCAGAATATTCTCTCTGACCCACATTGAAAAGAAAAGACACTACAGAATTACTTAACTGGTAAAGTATCTTAGTCTTAGCTGTACATTAGATAAAGAAGAAAAAAAACTATAATTTTATGTTTTAATTCTCCCATCTTCTACAACATTTACTGAGTACCCTATAATGTTTCTCTGGGCATTCTGTAAAAAAAATGAAAGAAAGGTGAATTTCACTAGATGCCATTTCTTTGATGTTAGAACTTGGTCATTATTGTTACATTTTTTTTTTCAAAAATTTTGTGTAGGGATCTTTATATTTAACCTTGTGACAAGATTTAAAATCAATGCCCTCAAATCACAGCACATGCACATGCAGAATTATGTGCTATTTTTCATTAGTGTTTTCCACAGTTGGTGGGTTAAAATAAGATGATGCTTGAGAGAAAGGGCTATTCCCAAACAGGCAATAAAGAACATTTGCCTGCAGATGAGCAAAAGAACTAGAACATCAGGTGAATAGGGAATACTTACAAAAAATAAATGAGCTGCCCCTCTGTCACAGAATATTAGGAACATTGAAGAGAGTTGTATTTTTTGACAGCACAATAAAAATAATAGAAAGTAGCAAAACTGAGGTACTCATTTCTCTTCTATAGGTACAGAGGGAAAATGGACAACATTTCCCATAGGCTTATTTAGATTCATACACAAAAGTGTCAAAATTGGCTGCTAAACCAATCTGTTCAGGATACAACTGAAATTTGGGGCATGTACCACACTTATACTTAATGATACAAAGTTTTTGCTTTTCATATTAGCTCAGTAAATCCTCATAATGAATTCATGGTTAAACATTATGATCTCTACTTCATAGAGAAGTAAATAGAAATATAGAGAGGTTGTGACTTCCAAGACCTTAGTAATGGCCAAATGTAGGATTAACAGCTGGACAGCTGCTATTGATGCACAGTTGATATGCCGTATATCATATCCTTGGGAATTGGTATCAGGAGCCAGCAGAACATAGGTCTGAGCATCAAAGAAGCTTTCTGTACTCATCATCATCATTAACTCTACTGCAATGGGAAAGACCAGGTCAAACTTGTTTGAGAAATTTGCAGGCCTATTTCTGTAGGTTTTTGAGTTTCTATAACAGATATGATTAATTTTATATAGAGAAGAAACCACATTTTATTTTATTTCCTATTCAAAGCACTAAGAACGCTAAATAAAAATTGATGACTTCTTGTAGCATATGGATCATTTCATTTCAATATTAACTTAGTGCAGATTCTAAAAACTAAATAGTACAGGCCCCCTTTATACATTAAAAATACAGCAAACTTTAAAAGAAATCAAGATGAGGGCTGGAGAAATGACTCAGTAGTTCAGATGGCTCAGTTCTCTGGCTGTTCTTCCAGAGGTTCTGTGTTTAATCCCCAGCAACCACATGGTGGCTCAAAACCATCTTTAATGTGATCTGATGCCCTCTTCTGGCATGCAGGTATACATACAGACAGGACATTCATGTACCTAAAACAAATAAACAATTACATCCTTTAAAAAAGAAATCAAATTGAATATCTCAGTAATCATACGTAATATCAAGACACTTAAAATTACGTGATGAAGATAGACAATTCTTGATAGTGCTGACATTAAAACAGGAAGTAGCCTTCACATCCTTTAATGGTTACATTAAAATAAATATCTCCAACCCCCATGCTTCTTATGTGAAAATAATACATAAAAATCTTATGTAGAAAATGGGAATTAGAGGAAAATATTATAAATTATATTCTTTTTACTCTTAATCCATTATACCTCTTATGAGGTATCATCAGCAAACATTTATAAAGTACTATTAGTATCTGGAATGATATTTGAAGGGTAATGCTTAGAGAGAAGCAAATGCTGACTCACATTTTTCTGAGAGGATATAGACACTCAGTAGGTCATGCATCAGGGTGTACATACACTATTCCCTGTGTTGTATAAACTGGAAGACCTCAAAGACCATAAAGGTTTGGAGGAATTCCAAATTCAAGGGCATGGATAGGGGTTTGTTTTCATCCCTTCTTCTTGTCCATAAGCTCATTTTAGGAAGTTAAAACAAGCATTATATTTTCAGTTTACACCAACTCTATGAACACATGTATGAACAATGTGTTGTTATAAAGATCAGAATATGTTTTGTAAAGTGTGGTATGGTGCAATGGGAGAGGGTGCCTCAGCAGGTTCATGCTGAGGTATCGCTGTCCTCGAAGGTACCAACCATTCGACAGGTCTAGTATAAAATAGAGTTTATTTAGGGATATGGGAAGTGGAGTTGAGAAGGGAGTAGAGACAGAGAAAAAGAGGGGACAGAGAAAGAGAGAGACAGAGAGACAGAGAGACAGAGAGAGAGACAGAGAGAGAGACAGAGAGAGAGAGAGAGAGAGAGAGGAGGGATGCAGGCCAGGAACATGTGGAGAGAGATGGGGAAGGAGAAATGGAGAACGGGAGAGAGGGAGAAAGGTGTCAGAGAGAAGAGAGTCAGAGAGAGAGGGAGAAAGGCCAAACAGTCACTTTTATAGCAAGTCAAGCCTATCTGGCTGTTACTACATAACTTTTGGGTGTAGCCTAGAAGGAATGCCAAAAATGAATGTTTCACACTGAGTGAGAAGTAACATCTTCGTATCAAAGGTTTCTTATTAACTGAAGCTTCCATAGAGTTGGAGGTATAGTGATAACTTTTCTACTGTGATAAAACATGACTAAGGCGACTTATAGAAAAAAGGATTTATTTAGGGGTTGTGGTGTCATGGTTCCAAAGTCCATCATCATTATGGCAGGGAAAATGGCAGCAGGTGGCAGGCAGGCAGCTATGGCACTAGAGCAGCAGCTGGGAGCTCCCATCTGTAGCTGAAAATCAGGAGGCAGAAAGCATGCTGGAAAGACTTTCTGAAATCTCAAATCCTGTCCCTAATCACAGTCTCCTCAAGCAAGGCCACACTTCTTAATCCTTTCCAAATAGTTCCAGCAGTTGGAGATCATGTATCCAAACATATGAACTTATAGGGCCATTATCAATCAAACTACTTTAGAAGGGTAAGTTGGTAAAGATGGCTGTATTTGGGAAGGGTATAAAGGCATTATAAATTTATACAAAATCTTAAAAATAGCTTTACATAAAATAATACATGTTTAACATTATGCATACAGATATATCTTAAACAGTCATTATTTGATCCTATTGTGTGTGATTCTTTCATATGAACTGAAACACTTACAGACACTTATTTTGGTATGAGGGACCGTGGTCAATGTGCCCAGACCCTCTGCTTATAACCCTGATCATGGCTCTATAATCACATTCAAGGTTACAGAGACATTAGGGTAAATGGCAAGAAGTCTGACATTAGCCACAGATAGTGTAAAGTGTTCTAGATGATATTTTCTGTTGTATAAGAAATATTTCAGAACCAGAAGACTGGATGAATATGAATGCCAAGACCAATTTAATAAAGTCTCTGCAATAACAATTTGTTAAAATGTTGCCCGATGTTATCACTCAGGCAGCATTGTCCAAATGAACTAAAGAGGAAAATGCAATCCAACACAAATACTACTCTACACTTTTTCTATTCGGCTGACTCCACCCTCATGTCCCTGGTCTCCATTGAAACCCATTTGCCATGGTTACCTCTTTGAGAGGTTGATATTATCTCTCAACCATTTAGCTAAACCTAGACTGGCTGAAGTTTGAGTTTTATTAAATGAGGCCAATTTACAAAGTTGTGGTTATATTGTATTGTGTTAAGATGAACTTTCATTTTGTGCTCTGTTCTCATTGTGAAATAATCGCATGACTGTTTCCAATCCAAATGCTGAAGCCTGTGTAACACCATTCAGAGCTGTGATCATCTAGATTCTGTATTTATTATTAATCAAAAGCAGTTCTATGCCCAGATGACTCTATTCCAGTAGTACAAATAATCTATCAAGATTTGCCAAAGGGTAACTTTGCTTCTTGCATTGTTAGAATCATTTATTTTATGAATTTTTAGAAACGTGCAATTTCCTTAATAAATACCACTTATGCTCTCTCATGAGCCACCATATTATAAATAACCTCCCTTTACAGTTAAAAATGATTCTTGTCTGCTTCCTGTGTTTGGAATATTATGTGTAATTTGTGTATCTAAATGATGGAAAAATGGAAAAGTACTTTAACTATGGGGAGTGGGATCAAGAGCCTGTGGTGTGCACGTGTTTGCATATTCCTCTGAAATGACAAAGGGGCAGATATGTGATGTTGTCCATTATTGTAATTGTCCTTCTGCTATAGAATGAGACTTTAATGTGAGTTAAAGCAAAGGCATCTTCCCTGGTAAAGTAAATTAATCTCACAGGACTGTTATTTTGGAATGACTATCTGTGCATGGTAGGTACAGATGTGGTTTCTAACAAGTGCGAGTAGCTTTCCAGGCTAAGCTTGCTCTCTGGGGAAGTTGCTGTGTTCTCTCCAAAATAGACTTTGGCTAACAATCATAGCCATATAATAATGAGGATGCAGGTCCCTTCAGGTACACTGCAATCATGGGCTCTTTGAAAGAAGAAACTCTAAGGTTCTTACTAAGCAACAATGGGTAAAAGTAACACGAAAAACATGCATAATTTTAAGCTCCAACTGAAGACAAATAATACTGATGTCTTTTACTCATATCTATGTAAACAGCATCTAAAACAAAACGTCTACAAAGCACCTAGAATTAGCTAGTTATTGTTTTATTTTTTTCAACCCACCATATGTTTTCTCTTTTAAAGTAATTAAAAAATAATCTGTGCTCTGTTCACAGGCAAAAGTAGAACATCTTTTTTCTAATACACACACACACACACACACACACACAAACACATACACACACAGAGAGAGAGAGAGAGAGACAGAGAGAGAGAGAGACAGACAGACAGAAAGACAAACAGAGACACACAGAGAGACAAATGGGCAGAAATAGAGAGAATATAATTAAGGCTGGCATTTAAATGAACTAAATATTAGAGAAATCAAAGAATTGAAGTAAGCCAGCTTCAAAGCACTGTTATTTTGTACTAAATAAGATGGGTCTTAAAGTATATAAAGAATAAATAGAAGTAAATTCTAAAATATCTTTTTAAATAGGTGCATTACTTATTCCAAAAACCCACTGGACCACCAAATGTACCTTATCTGTTGCTGAGATGGTTTCTGTTCTTGCAAAAATAAAAATAAATTCTGTGGCCTCTCATTAAAAGAAAAGGGAGTTGACAAGAACAATCAAAGCAGCTCACATCATGATAGTCACAGTGTATATTTACTGATGAATAATGTATGCAGATACTGAATTTTGTTTCCCTTGGATTCTGATAGAGAATTTTCCCCTAACCAATAGTCACTTGTAAATAAACTAAGGTTTGCCAAAACACACAAATTAGTTGAATGGATTAAGAAAAAATATTCATCTTTTTGTTGTCTATAAGAAATATACTTTACCTTAAAAGAGATACTTTCAAGTGGAATAACAGAAACAAGTATTAGCATCAAATGGAACCAGGACACAAATTGGTGTCACTCTTCTGCTAACTAAGAAAAGAGATGTCAAATCAAAGTTAGTCAGAGACATAAAGAACATTTAATTCTGCTCAAGAGAACAGCTAACAAAGAAGACATTACAATCCTAAACATTGAAAGACCAAATGCTAGAACACCAATGTTTATGAAAAACATATTGCTGGACTCCAAATAACAGATGAATCTCAACTCATTAACAGCATCCCACTTATTTTAATAATCTATTTCCTCCAGTAGAGAAGTCATCTGGACAATAAGTAGAAAAACATCAGAATTAAATAGTTTGATACATCAAAAGGACCAAATGGTTAACTACAGAATAGTCTACCAGACACAAAAAATATACATTTCACTGAGTAAGCCACAGAAGTTTTCTTATACTGGGAACACAAAAAATATATCAACAAATACAGAAAGGTTTAAAAACTCAATGTTTTACCACAGTGCAATAAATCCACACACCAAGAACAAAACAATTTCTAGGAGCTACAGCAACTCACGAATATTAACTAACACGTTACTTAATGGTGCATATACCAATGAATAAATCACAAAGAAATTTATGTATATTCTTGGAAGTGAACATGAAAATGCAGCATGCCCCAAACCTCTTGGACACATTGAAAACAGTTTTGAGACATAATTCCAAATGGCTACATTAAAAATACAAGCAGTACAATGGACACGGTAGGTTGTGTTTATATATTTATTTGTTTGTATGTATGATAGCAATAATCAGGGAACAAAAAGTGGGGCTTGAGGAACTAGGGGACACGGAAAGTATCAAAGGGAGAAGGAAGAGGTAGGGAATGATAGAATTATAGTAGACACATAGGAAGTTTAAAAATGCTTTTATTTTGAAAGAAAAAATTCTACTTCTATACAGTCCCTAGTTCCCTCTAAATGAAAATGTTTAAAGTCTTTATGAAGTAAAACCCAACTAAAATGTCGTAATTTTACATCACAATTACTTCTTTCAATGTCAGTTCTATGAGTTTTAGATAACATTCTTTGCAGAAGAAATGTGCTGTTTGAAAAAATAAACAAGCTTAGCAAATCCTTAGCTGAATTAAGCAAAAGAAAGTAAAAGAAGACTCAAATGAATGAAATTAGAGGTAAACATCACAGTATTACAACAGACACAATAGAAATTCAGAAAATCATAGGGGGATTCTTAAAAGGCTTATAGCACACCCCACCAATATGGAGAAACTAAAAGAGACAGATACAATTACAAATATGTTCAAACCACCAAAGTTAAGCCAAGAGAAGATAAAAAGCAAGGAATTTGAAACAGTAAAAAATAAATAAATAAATAAATAAATAAATAAATAAAAAGATCTTCTGGCTAAAAAGCTCAAATACAGATGAATTCACAGCAGAATTCTACCAGCCTTTCAAAGAACGACAACCAACATGTTCCATACTATTCCAAATAAGCAGAAACAAATGGAGAACTTTTGAATTGTCTCTATGAAGCCAGCCTTACTCTAGTTTCTAAGCCAAGTAAAGATACAATAGAAAATGGAATTATAGTCTAGTATCTCTGATGGATATGAATGTAAAAATATTACACAACATGTTTGTAAATTGAACATAGTCAGGAATACATTAAAAACACTCCACCATGATCAAGTTGGCTTTATCTTGGAGATGCAAACATGATTTATCATGTAAATAAATTAATGCAATAAACATATAAATGGATTTAAAGACAGAAATCACATGATAATCTCTATAGATGAAGAAAAGGCCTTTGAAAAACTGTAATGTCCCTATATCATAACAGTCTTAGAGATAATAGAACTGTAGGAAACACTTCAACCCAATAAAAGCTATATTAAGTTCACAAACCCATATCCAATATCATCTTCAATAAAGGAAAACTTGAAGCAACCCCATTAAAATCAGGAATAAGACAGTGCTGTCTGCTCTTCCCAGTCTTTTACAGCTTAACTCCTTAGACAGAGCAGTAAGATAAGAGAAGAAAATTAAAGAGATACAAATAGGAAAATAATTCAAATAATTCCTATTTCCTTTCTCTCGGGGTCCTTTATTCTGTACCATTGTTTTATGGCTCCGCTTTCGTGCCAACACCATGCAGGTTTTGTTACAATGGCTTTATAATATAGTTTGAAATTGGGCATGGTGATACCTCTAGTAGTTTGGTTTCATTTTAACTATTGTTAAAAATTGCTTCACCCATCTGGGATCTTTTGTACTTCCATACAAATTTTAAGTATTCTTTCTCCTTGAAGACTTGAGTTGGCATTTTGATTGTGGCTGCATTGAATCTGTAGATTGCTTTTGCGAGGTTTCCATTTCTACAATATTAGTCTTGCCAACCCAGTGAACGTGGTTGGACTTTCCATATTCCAATATTTTCCTCGATTTCTTTCTTTTGTGTGATGCTAATTGTAGAGATATTTCAAATCTTTGCCTAATTTTATTACAAGTTGTGTTTGGTTTGTGTTGTTTAGCTACTAGAAATGCAATTATTCCCTGATTTTGTCCTTAATATGTTTGCTATTCTGACACTTTGTTGAAAGTGCTTATCAAGCTCTATGAGTTTTTTTTTTTTTTGTTTTGTTTTGTTTTTTTGTGGAGACTTTAGGAACCCTGAAGGGTCTTTAACATCTTTGTATAGAAATACTTTTATTTCCTTTCATACTTTCCCCTCTTATTTATTCTTATATAAAATGAGAATGGAAACAGTAAACATCTTTGTGTTGTTTAATATATATATATTATATACTATTTATTTAAGAGAGATATATTTCTTTTATAATTTAGCTAACAGTTTAATTGAAGTTTTAAAAATTTATCAGTTCTGTTGTTCAGTTCTCTTTCTTTCTTTTTTCGATTATTTTTTTCCAGACAGTATAACAAAGAAGCCATTTGCAACTGCTGCCTGCTCTCAAAGGGAAAATCAGTCTTTTACAAATGGAGTGTCACAGGGTATATCAACTGCACTCCAGGGTAGATCCTAGGATTAGCTGGCCAACACAGTACTTTATGACTTTTAATATAAATGGAAATTTGTTTTTTAAACGTCTGTTTCTCTAACTACTGAGATAATGAACATGTTTTATATATGGAATTATCCCTGCATCTGTGGAATAAATCCAACTTGATCATGTTGAATGGTCTTTTTGATGTGTGATTGAATTGACTTGCAAGTATTTTGTTGAGAATTTCTCCATGTATGTTCCTGAGAGCATGCTTATTTATAATTTTCTTTTGTGTGCATCTTCATTTAGTTTGGGCCTAAGGGTAATAGTAGCTCTGTAGAAAGTATTTGCTCATGTCCTCCTCTTCACCCCTCTTTTACAGGTGTGAGATTGAAGAATCAGTATTAGTTCTTTGAAGTTGATAAAATTTACTAGTGAATCCATCTAGACCTGATATTTTTAGTTGAGAGACTTTAAATCATCATTTCAATCCTATCTTAGTTTAATTTTTGTAAGACACACACACCGAAAATCATTTTGGACTTTATAGTTAACTGGAATAGTTTTTCATAAAATCTACAAATTTCTGGATTTTCTTGGTATCTGTTGCAATGGCTCCATTATTTTTGTCTTAAAGGTCATTAATTTTGGTCATTTTTCTGCATGTTAGTTTGACTAAAGGCTTGTTTATATTGTTTATCTTTTAAAAGGACCAATTATTTCTCTCATTTGTTCTTTTTATTGTTTTAGTTATTGTTTCTATTTCCATAGTTCCTTTCCTGATCTTTATGATTTCTTTTTGCCTGTTGACCTGGAAATTGACTTGTTTTTCTGTTTCCAGGACTCTAAAGAATATCATTGAGTTACTTATTTGAGATTTATCACTTATTAATGTAGGTATTTAGTTATTTTGAGTTCTCTGTCTGGGATTTTATTTAACTTGCTTTTAGCAAATTACCATAGGGTTAAATGGTTTTCAGAGGAGTAACATTGTACTGGTTTTCCATGTTTTCTGTCTTCCTGAATTAGGTTTTACACATATCATATCATTTTGTATATTTTTTCAATTGGACTACTTGCACTATCCAAATGGGACTTTGATGTAGAGTATTGAATGTGTAGTTCATAAAACAGTTTCTAGATGCTGTACTTGGTGAAAATGTAGTATCATTGCCTAAATAGGATATTAGCTATATGAGCAACCATTGCTACTATAGATCAATACTAATGTCATACTACCCAACTAACAATAGTGGCTCCTTTGGCATCGATAGCTCTCAGAGGATAAATAATCAAAGTTATCATGAAATTTTAGTTAGTAAGATTACAAGTGTGAGGAATGTAAGGTGTATTCCAATAAGAATTACTAGACTATCTTTTAAAAAATCAATGTTGGCAAAGTAGCTGAGAGATAAAAGGTGGAATACTCTTAGGGTCCACAGATATTAGAGAGAGTTAAAGCTGTAGAAGATTAAAATCAACAGGCCCACAGCATAGGAGACAAGAATGCAAGAAAAAAAGAGGAAAAGAAAGAAAACTAGGAAGCAAGGTATATAAGATGTGGTTGAAGAATGCCTTATAGATACAGATTACACATCTATATCAAGAAACATAACAATAGTCCTGAAATCTATGAAATACACAACCAAAGCAAAACCATCATGTGACACATATGCAAGACTGGAGATTAAAAATAAGAAAAAGAAACAAAATGATATTTATAGAGTGAATTACAA
Organism: Rhynchomys soricoides; assembly: GCA_019843965.1. Classification (NCBI taxonomy): domain Eukaryota; kingdom Metazoa; phylum Chordata; class Mammalia; order Rodentia; family Muridae; genus Rhynchomys; species Rhynchomys soricoides. The sequence continues at coordinate 2,015,514 of JADRCH010000276.1, read as the reverse complement.
CACAGATACTCTGCATTAAAAGGTAGAGTTGTCAGATCCCTCTGGCTCTAGCAGGATCTGTTACTGTATGGAGAAGGAGCAAATGGGAACTGTTATGTCCTAGATTCTTAGGTGATCTTTGAGATGCGGGTGGGAAGATTGCAGAACCTTTATAATGGCTCTTCTGGACCCATGAAAGTGAAATCTACCATGCTTTCTTCTGATTCTGCAGGTCCAGAGTGAGGAGCCATAATCCCCCTGCAGCTTCTACAATATTTTTACTTCTCAGTCTTTTCCTCCCTAAGAGCCACCAGGCGGCAGCATCCACCATCTGGCTGCTATGAATCCTGCTGCTGTCAGTCACTTCAGAGAGCCTTTTTAATCTTCCAGTTATCATTGTCATATCTTGTCACAGAAGAATATGTGTAATCGATTAGCCAGATCTCAGGAAGTACGGGTGTATTCTGAGGATTCATTGTGGCCCGTATTTTCTCCTTCAAGTTGTCCACCTTCAATTTTTCACCTTCAAATCTTTTCAGAACTATTCATTAATATTTTATAATATTTTTCATAACCATTGTGTGATTTCTTTTCCTCTTACTATGATAAAGAATACCAGGTAAGAAAGAACTTTGTGAAGTAAGGGATTGTTTTAAGTTATCATTAAAGGGTACGTCTAGCCCATCATGGCAGAGGAGGCAGAGCAGCCATGGAGGCAGGAACATCAAGGAGACAGTCACATCAAGGAGACAGTCACGTTGTGCCTGGTTAGGAAGCAGAGAGATTTCTACTTGCTTTTGCCTTTGTGTTCACACTGGAACTACAGCCCATGGAAAGGTATCACCCATGATTTA